>JAJGRX010000570.1:0-16915 GCA_025461125.1 Carex kokanica
CAGGACTTCTCATATGCGGCTGTATGCGGGGATACACCAAAATACAGAAAAAAATACTGGAAAAAGAAAAGTGACAAAATATAGGGAATTCTGATTGGCGGCTGTATGCTGAAATAATCCAAATTATAGGGTGGTCGAAATTCAAAAAAATGAAAACGAGATGTAACACAGGGACTTCTCATATGCGGCTGTATGCGGGGATACACCAAAATACGGAGTGAACAAAAATTACCAGGATAAAGAAAAAGTGACAAAATATAGGGAATTCTGATAGGCGGCTGTATGCTGAAATACTCCAAATTACAGGGTGGCCGAAATTCAATAAAATGAAAACGAGATGTAACAAAGGAACTTTTCATATGCGGCTGTATGCGGGGACACACCAAAATACGAAGTGAACAAAAATTACCAGGAAAAAGAAAAAGGTCCTCAATATAGGAAATTCTCATAGGCATGCTGAAATACTCCAATATACAGGGTGGCTGAAATTCAATAAAATGAAAACGAGATGTAACACAGTGACTTCTCATATGCGGCTGTATACGGGGATACACCAAAATACGGAGAGAACATAAATTATTGGGAAAAAGAAAAAGTGACAAAATACAGGGAATTCTGATAGGTGGCTGATGCTGAAATACTCCAAATTACAGGGTGGCCGAAATTCAAAAAAATGAAAACGAGATGTAACACAGGGACTTCTCATTTGCGGCTGTATGCGGGGATACACCAAAATACGGAGTGACAAAAATTACCTGGATAAAGAAAAAGTGACAAAATACAGGGAATTCTGATAGGCGGCTGTATGCTGAAATACTCCAAATTACTGGGTGGCCTAAATTCAATAAAATCAAAACGAGATGTAACAGAGGGACTTCTCATATGCGGCTCTATGCGGGGATACCAATATAGGGAGTGAACAAAAATTAACATGAAAAATAAAAAGTGATAATATACAGGGAATTCTGATAGGGGGCTGTATGCTGAAATACTCCAAATTAAAGAGTGGTCGAAATTAAGAAAAATGAAAATGAAATGTAAGACAGGGATTTCTCATTTGCGGCTGTATGCGGGGATACACCAAAATACGGAGTGAACAAAAATTACCAGTATAAAAAAAAGTGACAAAATACAGGGAATTTTGATAAGCGGCTGTATGCTGAAATACTCCAAATTACAGGGTGGCCGAAATTCAATAAAATGAAAACGAGATGTAACACAGGGACTTCTCATATGCGGCTGTATGCGGGGATACACCAAAATACGGTGTGAACAAAAATTACCAGGAAAAAATAAAAGGGTCTCAATACAGGGAATTCTTAAAGGCGGCTGTATGCTGAAATACTCCAAATTACAGGGTGGCCGAAATTCAATAAAATGAAAACGAGATGTACAAAGGACTTCTCATTTGCGGCTGTATGCGGGGACACACCAAAATACGAAGTGAACAAAATTACCAGGAAAAGAAACGTTCCTCAATACATGGAAATTCTCATAGGCGGCTGTATGCTGAAATACTCCAAATTACAGGATGACGAAATTCAATAAACTGAAAACGAGATGTAATACAGTGACTTGTCATATGCGGCTGTATACGGGATACAAAAATTCGGAGCTTGAACAGAAATTACCAGGAAAAAGAAAAAGTGACAAAATACAGGGATTCTGATAGGCGGCTGTATGCTGAAATACTCCAAATTACAGGGTGACCGAAATTCAAAAAAATTAAAATGAGATGTAATACAGGGACTTCTCATAGCGGCTGTATACGGGGATACACCAAAATACGGTAGTGGACAAAATTACCAGGAAAAAGAAAAAGGGCCTCAACAAAGGGAATTCTGATAGGCGGACCCTTTTATTGATAAAACCGTCAGTGTTGTGCAGTTCACCAACACTAACTGTTTTTTAAGCGAAGCGTCAGTGTTGCTCATACCTACACCAACCCTTTTTTTAAGAAAATAGTCAGTGTTGCCCATACCATACACCGATCTTTTAAAAAAACAACAGTCAATGTTGCTCATACCTACACCGACCATTTTATTGATAAACTGTCAGTGTTGAGCAGTTCACCAACACTGACTGTTTTTTCAAGGAAAGCCGTTAGTGTTGCTCATAACCTACACACCGACCCTTCTATTAAATTACAGTCAATGTTGAACACTAATTAAGTTTATTTGAGAATAAAATGTATAACTATTTTGAGAATAAAAATTTATGCATTGTGTATATTTTAATTGTAAGATATTTAATAATTAAGTTATTTCTTTAAATTGAATTTATAGATGCAATAAGTATTTTATCGTTGTAAAAAATAGGATTGAAATTATATATGGTAAGACGTTCGTTGTATAGTGTTTCAAAGTTTGTTAATGATGGAATGGAAAACCTAAACAATAAATTACTAATTAATTGTTCCATCGAAAAATTGCAATGCTTGTTTATTAGAATGAATATATTCTATTTAATAAGTATGATTAGTAATTTACGTGATTAGTGAAATTTAGACAATTAACATCAAATTTTGACTTTAATTTTAGAAAATATTTTGTAATGAAAATTATATTAGTAATATTTATACAATAATTAATGTTATAACATGTTTATTGCTTAATTAAATGATTTGAACACATTAAATTATATAACATTACATGCATGTTGCATATATGACTCACATCTTCTATGCATGAACATGAAACATAAACTCTTGTTTCATGAGTTAATAAATACGCACGGGAATATGTTGTCCGTGGGTCGATCGAAACTGTTTAAATTAAAGAGCACTGCATTTATTGTCTTGCATTCAAGTTTGATCAAAATTAAAGCATCGTATGGCCATAAACACTTCGTGTTGTATTGAAGCTCATACATAATAAAACTTCTGAACTTTTATGTTAGTTACGTTCAATGTTCTCCCTTGATCATTTTAAAATAGATTTGGAATAATTTCACTGCAGATCGACCGTTGATTTCCCACGTGAAAATGAATGGTCAGATTCTAAACTTCCTTTATGTTGATTTTATTGTCAATTTTATTGTAATTTTTGATTCACTGACTGTTTTTATTCCGGAACCGTCAGTGTTGATACCTTTACCGACTCTTTTATTTTGGAAGCGTCAGTGTTGCTCATACCCTACACTGACCCTTTTATTAAGAAAACAGTCAGTGTTGAGCAGTTCATCAACACTGACTGTTATTTAAGGGAAGCGTCAGTGTTGCTCATGCCCTACACTGACCTTTTTTTTTTTAAAACAGTCAGTGTTTGCTCATATCCTACACCGACTGTTTTATTCATAAAACCGTCAGTGATTCTATTCATTCACTGACTGTTTTTAGCAATTAACCGTCAGTAATTCTATTCATTCACTGACCCACATTTTTAAAAATACCCTAAGTTAATCACAAATTATTAAATATGTCCACGGTCCGCTTTTTTTATTAAAAATACCCAAACCGGCCAATAATTGGCCGGTCCCGATTAAAAATTCGATTAAATGGCGGGACCAGCCAATAATTGGCTGGTCCCGTGATTTTTTCTTTTTTTTAGAGAAAAAAAATAGCTAAAATGCTGAAATGAAATCTAACACAAAAAATTGAATTGTTTTTTTAAATATTTGTTAGATTACTTTTTTTGATAGCCATATTATACTAAAATATGCTAAATTACTTGAAATTATGTTAATTTATGCTGATTGGACACTAGATTACTTTAAATTATGTTAACTTTTTTTTAAGAGATAAATAGCTAAAATGCTGAAATATAACACTAAAAAATCGAATTTATTTTTAAATATTTGCTAGATTACATTTTTTATATATAATTACCATATTTATACTAAAACACGCTAAAGTACTTTGATTTATGCTGAATTACAGTAAATTACAATAATTATGTAGAATTATGCTAGAATACGGTAAAGTACGCTAAATTACTACGAATAGGGATGATATCTTTACTGAGAAGGGGAAAAACGACGATGAAACTTCAAACGGCCATAAAACGGCGCTCGAGTGTCCGATTTCAGCAAATGACCACTTTTCGGAAAGCTTGCTAAAATGCGCATGCATCCGAATTGCTTTGCTAAATTTCCAAATTCAGAATCGCCAAATAACAAACGGAAGAGCCTCAAAACTTCAGTTGAAGTTTCGATTAAGATTTCATTTCTATTCTCCAATCTACGTAGCTCAGTAAATTAGTTATATAATGAACTTGTAGAATACCAATTTTTATTATTTTTATTATTTTTTTACTATTTTTTATGATTTATGAAAGATGGCACAAAATTGGCCCTATTCATACGTAATTGAGCGTAATTTACCGTATTTTAGCATAATTCTACATAATTATTGTAATTTCAGCATTTTAGTAAATTTACCGTATTTTAGCATAATTATTGTAATTTACCGTATTTTAGCACAAAATCGGCCCTATTCGTAGCGTATTTTCTAACAAATATTTAAAAAAACAATTCGATTTTGTTGTGTTAGATTCATTTCAGCATTTTAGCTATTTTTCTCTAAAAAAAAAAAAAAAATCACGGGGACCGGCCAATTATTGGCCGGTTCGCCATTATCGAATTTTAATCGGGACCGGCCAATTATTGGCCGGTTTGGGCATTTTTAATAAAAAAGCGGACCGTGAGCATATTAATAATTTGTAATTAACTTAGGGTATTTTTAAAATGTCGGTTCACTGACTGTTGGTTTTAATTTTCGGAACCGTCAGTGATTTTTCCTTCCGAAAATTTTCTCCCGGTTTATCAGCCGTGCGAATCCTTTCTCCCCACATTAAATTTCATTTTCCTCACTCCTCGCGATAAACCCTCCCAAAATTTCAAATCTCTTCCGTCTCTCTCCGCCTCCGAGCGCCATGCTGCCTCGCTGTCTCCTCCGCCTCCGCCTCGCTGCCCTCGTTGTCTCCTCGCTGTCTCCGCCTCCGCCTTGAGCACAAAGCCGCCCCCGATCTGCCTCGCTGTCTTTCTCCGTCTCTCTCCGTCTCCTCCGCTCTGCTGCCTCGCCCCGAGCACAAAGCCGCCCCCGATCTGCCTCACTGTCTCTCTCCACCTCTGACCTGCCTTGCCTCGCCCCGACCCTAAACCTCTCCCCGACCTGTCCTCGCCCCGCTCAAACACTGCCTCTCTCTCAGTCCCTCCTCTGCGTACCCCAGGCTAGCTTCAACTATCAACGATCTGTCTTGACTCCAGGTTTTTTCCCTTCTACCATGGATCGATAGTCTTTTTATTTTTTCAATTTTCTGTTCTATTTTTTCAAACTTGCATAAATGATGTCTTCTTTCTCCCAAATCAGAAACCCTAACTGAACTTTTGTGTTTGAGCAACCAATTTTCTCAATATCACACGATAGATGCACATATTTTACTAAGTCCGAAATGTTGTCACTTCCCAAAGTTCATTTTGTGGTAATTGGTGTATTAGAAGCCCTTGGTGTGGCTTCAGGCATGTTGGCTGGAGGTAAATACTTAATACTGTTTAAATTTTCAATTATCATTGCAGAAAAAAGTTGTAATTTCTTGCAGAAACTAATAATAACTTGCTTGAAGAATAACCTTTTGTATTAAAATTCCAAGCAGCAATGCTACCTGGGCCAGCCATACCTATTTTTGTCTCAGGTAACAAACTAATTAGTTTTCTTGTATTTTTTTTTTGTCTTACCAAAGGTACTGTTCAGGAGCCAAAAAATTGATAATAAACTGACCACAAGAAAATTTTACTAGGCATCTGCACTTGGGAGGCCAAGAAGCCACTGTAGTTACTGACTACATAATCAAGGTACTTCATTTTAGATAGGAAAGTGTTTTTTAATAATCAATAGCAATGATAGGACCGGAGGTTTTTCATTTTTCTTGTTTATACAATTTGCAGATATTGGGATTGGACATTGTGCAGATATCATGGTAGGAAATGACATGATTAGAGGTATAAATGTTTTTTAAAACTAAAAGAGATTTTTTTTTGTAATAACCTATTTTCTTTATTATTTCGACTAAGGCCTAAAAATCAAAGTAAAAATCAAGCAAATAACAAATTTTTATCCAACAGTGGATTTCCTCATTAACTGATGAAAAAGGTCCTTATGCAGGAAGGGCAATTTGGTCATTTTTTCTGTGTAACATAGCATTGAGCACTTGGTTCCAAGTCAAACACAAACCAACATCTGTAATTATGCAAGCCTAAATAATCTTGTCTTTATAAATTACATTAAATCAACTACACTACAACAATCTTTCTAGAGGAGGGCTCAAATGCCTCCATTAAATAGGTTGTTGCCAGAATGTTTTGGCACTGACCCCAGCAACTGAACCCCAACTGCCAGTTCTGGCTTCTTGATAAAGATATAATTTCTTTCTTTGTCCTTGTTATATTTTCTTTGTTCTATTGAGGTTTTCATGGTATCAGCATGTCGTCAGTTGGTTTGGGTCCATCCATTTTGATTTGTTTTATGAGGTTTTTCCCCCTTGAAACAATTTGATTAGTAATTTCAAGTTCTTTAGTTTTTAGAAAAAAATGTGTTGATATTACTGTTTTTCCTCTCAGGGTCTTACTACAAAAGAAAGAAAAAATCTTGACCCCAACAGCCGTCCCTTTTGCCAGAGGCTTTGGTCAGAGATCCAAGGTGCTTCGTAGAAGGGTCTACTCTATTAGAAGTGGTATACAAATAAAAATTGTGTATGCTTCTTATCTAGTTCTTACTTTTGACTTCAAAAATTGTAAATTGAATTACTAGCTGTTAATTTCAGGCATTGCCCACACTTTGGCTAGCTAATCTGGGTAGAATAGGAGGTTTTAATTATATTGGTTTTACTTTACCTTTATTTTCAACGAGTGCTTGATGTTATTAAACAATGTACTGGTTTGATATGTGAAATGGAAGCCTAAGGGCATTTGTGAATGAATATGGGTTATGTAAATTTTGTTTATGTTGTCTAAATTTTTTGCATGATATTTTGTTTAATGTCAATGAATGTTGAATGGTTAATATATGGCTAGTAAAAATATGGAGGCTAGCCCCAATACAAGCATAATTATGGCTAAAATTTTATACCAACACTGACTGTTTTTTCAATAAAACCGTCGCTGTTGGTGAACAACATCGACTGTTTTTTTAAGAAAACCGTCGCTGTTGGTGACCAACACCGACTGTTTTTTCAATAAAACCGTCGGTGTTGGGTCTCTACACTAACTGTTTTTTAAAGAGAATCGTCAGTGTTGGGTATCTACACTGACTGTTTTTTAAAGAGAACCGTCAGTGTTGGGTACCTACACTGACTGTTTTTTAATAGTCAGTGTAGATACTCAACACTGACGGTTTTTTGAAACAGTCAGTGTTGGATATCTACACTGACTGTTATTTACCCGTCAGAATAGAGATACCTATACTGCCGGTGCCATCACTGACGCCTCAATAACAGTCGGTGTAGGGGTATTTAATAGTCGATAAAAGTGTTTTTTGTACTAGTGTTATGAATCAGAGAAGCTCCAGTTGAAAATATCAATTGTTTGTTTAAAAAATTGATATTAGAGCAATGTTTTTATTTGTTAAACATGGGGCTCAAGCTTTTACTAGGCTAGAAGATGAAACTTAATTTCGGTTACTGATATGTGATTCAAAATATCCCTTCTAGGCCCAATTTTTAGTTTCACACCTACATTGAAGTTGCTCTGTCGGAAAGTCTCAACTCTCAACGACCCCCTTGTCTTTTTTACCCCGTTTCTTCTTTCTTTTCTCTTCCTTTTTTTTTATTCTTTTATGTTGTACCAGTGGACAACACAACTAACCAAACTCCTGATTAATTTTATTAGAAATTAGCAGAGGAGAGCGATTGCTGATTGATTGCTCTGCTGTGTCTATGCGCATTCGACGAATGCTTCATTATTTATTACACTGGAGTGGCACTAACTTCCAACGGTGGGTGAGACTGATTACTTGATGGAGATCGGATGTGCAAATTTTTGGAGTATTTGGGAGTAGGGCATTTTGGGGTGGCAGTGGAACCCTCCTCTTATAAGAAATATATACAAACACATTTTATTCTTTATGAATCTGAAAAGTACCAATAGAAAAGATCAATTGTTTGTAGAAAAACTGATATTTGAAGAATCAGACTTTGATTTAGTGGCAAAAGGAATTGAAAAATTTGGAGCAATGTTGATGGAAGGTCCATTCTTTCATTCCAAATATCAGACTTTGTTTTTCGAAACTTGATGGATGTGTGAAAGCTTGAAGTCCTTACCACTGAGCATGGGAGGCCTTGCCAGTCTGAAAAGCCTCAGTATTCACTGCCCTAACTTGGCATATCTTCCAGAAGGAATGGAAGGGCTTAAAGCACTTGAGCGACTTTGGATCAAAGAGTGTCCAAAGATAAGGGTTCTTCCTGAAGGTCTGTTACAGCAGTTAAAGAACATCAATGAAATATGGATCGAAGGTTGTCCCCACCTGGAGAGGCATTTCCGAAAGTATGGGAAGTATCAGCACCTGATTTCTGATATTCCAATTACAAGGTTTGGGGAAGAAAGAAGGTCCGACATATTAAAAAATCTCGCAGTGTCATTTCAACCATGCAACAACACTTGCTTTTAGGTACAATCCTAAACCCATCATAATTACCATCTGAGGTATAGTCAATCTACACTATAGTATTTTAAATTTTTATTTAAATTTTTGTCTTTCACTGATAAAGAGCAATTTTGCAACATTAGAAATCATAAAGTTAGAACAAAGGAGGCTTACAAGGTAATACATTCACATCAACTATTACAAATAGTGAGCACGAGCAATGCAACAGACAATAAATTGTTTGCATATGTTTCTCTTTTGTTACTGATTTGCATCTAAGTTACAACATGTGCTGGAGACTGGAGACCATTTTGTCAAAAAAAAAAAAAAAAAAAAACAAAGACAGGCTATCCAATTTGACTTTTGACCGTGGGCTTCGCAGCAGCCTTTCTTCTATTTGCCTCATTTATTCATTTTAACATAGGTTTAATATCTTTCTACTTGTAACATAGATAAAGATTGAGATGTGTTTTCCTATTTTAGATAGTTTTAGTATTTTGTAACCTCTTTTTGGTGCAATAATTGATATTGGTTTGTGGTATGGTTTTGGTGTTGGTACGGGTCAATTTTTTATGACACGCCATTATTCCATGAAATGCTTGAGTCATTAATTTTAATTTAAGTATTTGCAATGGCACATCATTAATTATTTTTTTATCCGATCTAGCATCACTGAACATTAATTTTTTTTCAAGCATGGTAACTTTTTTTCTTTTCAATATTACGGCAGGACTAAGTTTCAAATTTATTTTGAAATGCAGGCCCACACATGTGAAAGAAGATATCAGATATTCTTCAATTGAAGAACCTCTTAAGAAGATTTAGGTTTCATGCGAATTATATTTAATTTATAGTTTATGATCAGTCTGCAGATTTTCTTTTCTTGTAACATGGATATATACCCATCTGCAAATTTATATATAAGTTATTTTTATTATGGAAATATATTGAAATAGCCACGTTCATATTTATGTTTTGTTAAAGATAACAACTTATATTTATTTATAAAAATGCAAACCCACACATATGAAAGAAGATAACAGACATTCTGCAGTTGAAGAATCTCTTAAGCTGATTTGTTATGGCTCAAGCTAGTTATATTTATTACATTGAATGGTAATCTGCAAATTTTGATTTCCACAAGGTAGCTATTTCTCTCTTCTTTCATATGTATAGTTCCCAGAACAAATGTTCTTGTTGCCTTTTCTTCTCTTGTAAATTGAATGATGTCATTGCCCATCTGCGAACTTATTTATATAACTATATAAGTTGTTTTTATTATGGAAATATCTATAAGGCCATGTTAAAGGTAACAACACATATTTTTGATATACATTATGCAATTTGCCTTCCTATATAGACCCTGATTATAATTACAAGTATTGGGTTCAGGTGAAGCGTCTTTTGGACAATGAAAAATCAGGGCAAACTTCAAGTCAAACTTTGACTATTCAAAAGTAAGCATTAGCATTTGTTGACAGAATCAGTAGAGTTAAATTATTGTGTTTGTTTTGGGGACATTTTCACTAATACATGGGTTTGTAGTTTGATACTAATAAAACTCTCTATTATTTCTGCAACAGTATTCCTTTTTCTTAATAAGTGATTCTTAGAATTAGCAATTTTTTGGGTCATTATAAAATCCTTTCTATGTAATAACCATTATGTGTATATTTGAATGCGCAGTTTGTAGAAGCCCTTTGGAGCGAAGAAGTTCTTATATCATCATCCCAATGTTATCAAAAGTTAGTTATATTGGCTTCATCCCTCTGTTAATTGAAGTAGCTATTTTCTTTATATCTTTTTCCATTAAATGGATGTTAATTTAAGACGGTGACTATTAACTAATAATTAATTTACTTGCAAATTCATAAGAATTCTAGGAGCAGTGATTAATTCTTCCTCTCAAAAAAGGAAAAACCGACAATTGTGCATATATAATTTTCTCTAAAAAAGACAATTATGCATATATAAGCGTTATTTACTAAGTGATTTGGTTAATCATGCAGAGCATCTCCCCAGGAATTACTGAAAGACATGCTTCTGTGGACCTCCGGGCACTTGTAGAGATCCTGCACAATTTGTTTCTAATTCTATGATTACCTCCTTGTATGAAATTGTTTTCGCAACATACCTGCCAATTACTGTACCACCACTAATCTTCAGCTAATTATGTTACCACTTACCACTAAGCTTTAAAGAATATCTGACAATTTATTTTTAAAATGTAGGCACACACATATGAAGAACAATCTTAAAGGCATTGACACCATTTACCACTAAGCAGGTTTCAGTGATGCTCATGCCACTTATATTTATTAGATTGCATGGTCAGTCTACATATGTTATTTTCTTGTAAATTGAATGTTGATGCCCATCTGCAAACTTATATATAAGTTTTATTTTGTGTTTTGTTAAAGATAACAACTTACAGTAATGATTTATTATTCATTTTTGTATTCTATATACACCTTGACTAGAGTTACAAGTATTGGATTCATGTGAAGCATCTTCTGGACAAAGAAAAAACAGAGCAAACTCTAAGTCCAACTTTGATTTCTCAAAAGTAAGCATTAGCAATTGTTGACTAAAATCAATCAGAGTTAATTATTGTGTTTGCTTTGGAGAGTATTTTTGACTGATACATGAGTATGTAGTCAGATACTGATAATACTAATAGAGTATTATTCTGCAGTAATATTTCATTGTGGTACTCAGAATTAGCAATATTTCGGATCATTCGAAAATCCTTTTCTATCCAATAACCATTATGTGTATATCTGAATGTGCAGTTTGTAGAAGCCTCTTGGAGCTAAAAAATCCTTCTGTCATTATCCCAATGTTCTCAAAAGTAAGTTCTAATTGCTACATCCCTCTGTTAATTGAAGTAGCTATATATTTCATTTGTCATCTTTTTCAATTACAGATGTTTATTCAAAAGAATTCTAGGATCAGAGATGACTAAGCCAGAATCATGCATATATAAGCATTATTTACTAAGTGATTGGTTAATCATGCAGAGCATCTTAGCATCCACTTCATCTCCCAGGAATGTTGAAAGACATGCACGATTTTGTCTAATGGTACAAATACTCGCTAGATGACCAAAGCATGGAACGCAAGGCAGAGGGTATGAATACCTGCTAGACCCGCTAGATGTGCTTCAGCATTCTCTCACACAATTTTAAAATCTAGTTGTTGTTTCGAACAGCTTCAAGTTTATTATAAGAACACGGTGCCTTCCGTTTTATATGGGACATTAATATCTCATAGTGCACCATTTTTTTTTTTCGATCCTCTGGACTTGATGTTACTCCGTATAAAGAACATATCTATGTGATTTGTGGTTTCTTCTTTTCATCAGCAGTAATTTGTTTTTTATATTAACATTTGTTTCAAGTTCAAATAGAAAACTCATTGTTTAACAATTCCTTTGTTCATTCTTTTGTTTTAATTTTTTTTCTTGAATCCACTGTACTTGATGTTGCTTGGATGTTTTAAATGAAATAAAGCAGGAATTTATTGAATGGCCCCTGGATACCTCTATTAACTTGAGTGCTATCAATACTCCAATTTCAATCAATTATTTGATAGTGTGTTCACTTGCTGAAAATGTAATGGACATTTCTTATTTTTATTTTCTTTTTAGTTATTTCACAACGAATAATTTGGAGGAATTTGATGGCTTTGCCTAGTGTTGTAGCGCAATTTCCCTAAGGGTTGTTTCATCGGTTTGAATTTGTTGTTTGAACTTAGCTCAACTCTTTATATAGAAAACAATAATTCTTCTTATTTTTAAGTGATCTGGTACGTAGCTTAGGAATAAACTTCTAAAAATAAGTTTGAAAACCATACATTCTTTTTAAATGATTCAAATAGGTATGAAAATTACTTTTACTTATAAAATAAAAATCAAACTTGACATTTATTCCAAAAAGTGTATGTTATAATGCAAAAAAGTAATAATGTCATGCGATAATTAAATGATACTATTATTAATTCCGTTTGTTTCATTTATTTTCTTCATTGTGTTGATAATCACCCCAATATATATAAAAAATTCAATGCTTGCTGTTAAGAAAAAAAAAAAACAATGAGAAACAAGTTTATTGTATATATCTCCCAATCTGAGATTTTATTTGACTGTTTGCTAAACTTTTCCCCTTTATATATTACTGTTACAATAAAGGCACTTAATTTTTTAGATCAATGTATTATTTGTTGAACATGTGGTTTGAGCTTTGACTAGGCCTTATCAAAGGCTCAAACAAGTTAGAAGTTTAATCTTAATTTTGGGTAAATTATATGATCCAAATATCCTTCAGAAGCCCACTTAACCAGAATCAAAGATACATAAAAGGGCGGTTAAACAGTTTATTGCATTGTAAAAGTAATAAATCAAATGTATTTTTCTTTGCAATAATAACATGCATTGCCAGTCGTAGTTCTAGCATTCTCTGGTACTTGAATCTAAAAACACATAGCTCAGAATCAGCCAGGTCTAATATCAAAACATAAACTTACTCAGAAGGGGCATTAATTGAGATTCTATGAATGACAATTATTGACAGCACACCACAAAAAGAGGCAAACTCATCAGAACTTGCATTCATTGAAGTATTGACTTGAGCAATAAAAATAAAAATCACTTGGTGATCCACAGAGTGAAAGTACAAATTAGAAAACTAAACCTAAAAACAACAAGAAAGTTAAAAGGATAAAACAAGAAGAGAAAAAAAAAAAAAAGAGTAACACCCAATTTATTGCATGAAAATAAATTTATTTCTTAAATCAGAAACCTTCCATTCTGTCTGGTATAGGTGCCTTGATCACCTCCAGTATCTGCACCACATCTCCCATTGAGGGCCTACTAGAAGGGATCTGTGATGTACACACTAATCCTAATTTCAACATAGGCAACACCTCTTCTTCGGGAAACTCACCCATAACCGGGTCGACACAATCTAACACATTACCTTGTTCTAACAGAACCCTAATTTGATCGATCAATATTACCACATCATCATCTCCATACTCCACCGGACTTTTACCGGTCACCAATTCCAGAATCAAAACACCAAATCCATACACATCGCATTTTTCATTTACCCTTAGACTCTGACAAGCAAGCTCCGGTGCCACGTAACCCATTGCCCCTTGAAACCGGCTACTAATAATGTGTTTATCAAGTTTAGGTAACAATCTTGCCAAACCAAAATCAGATATTTTAGGGTTGCAGTTTTCATCCAAGAGAATGTTACTGGGCTTGATGTTGTAATGTATGATCGGTGGCTTGAAACTCTGGTGCAGATGAGCAAGTCCTTTGGCTGTGCCAAGTGCAACCTTGAATCGATCAGGCCATGTCAGACCCGGTGACTTTTCTAGATTTTCATGCAACCTTGCGTGGAGGCTACCATGTGGTGCATAATCTGAGATGAGAAGTTGCATTTGAGGTGTCCAGTAGTAACCCTTGAGTGGAATCAAATTGGGGTGTCTTGCTTTTCCAAGGATCCTTACTTCTCGATCGAAATCATCATGGTACGGAATTATATTCGCCGTAAACAATTTTTTGACAGCCACAAATCTGCCTTGTGCAATTGATGCTTTGTAAACCGTGCCAAACACACCACGGCCTAATTCCATAGCTTTATTCAATAATGATTCAGCCCCATCAACCAAATCTTCTGATCTTAAATTATTCTTTGGACCAAAAACAACCATCTTTCCCACACCAGGGCTACTAGACCGGGTGGAACTAGAACACATGCTCTCTAATGCATTATCTAGCAAACTGATTCTCCTTCTAGCTGATAAATTAAGCAATGTAACAAGCAAAACCCCAAGAACAATCAACAGTGCAGCTGAAATCGAAATTATGGTTGAGATGCTTAAAAATTTGTGTCTTTTAGGTAGCGAAGGCCCTTTTCTGTAGGTGACAAGGTCATTTCCGTTTCCATGAGGATATTCATTCGGGTCGAGAACTAGCGGTTTGGGAACATTCATTCTACATGGTTCAGAAACTAAAGGGCTACAGATGCCAAGATTGCCTTCGATGGCACTCTGATCCAGTGTTTGGAAAATACTACCAGTTGGTAGCCGGCCAACAAGTCGGGTTGTGCGAAATGTTCACAGCTAAGAGGTTTTGTAATGTGCCAAGTTGCTGCGGTATCTCGCCCGTCAAGTTGTTGTATTCTAGTCGAAGAATTTCAAGTCTTTTCAGATAGGATATGGAGGCTGGAATTGTGCCACTCAAGCTATTATGAGCCAGGCTCCTATTTATTAGGGGGGAAAAGGAAATAGAACGAAAATAATTAACTGGATTAATCACCTTAAAATGTAATCAATATATAATGCATTTGACTTTTTTTGTTACATATTAGCTTTAACAATTCTCTCTAAATCAATTTCAGACTATCTACATATAACGCATTAGATGATGGCCCATTAACAACTGAAAAATCAATGCAAATGCTGATGTGATATTTTATTCAACTATTATATGTCAAACTAAATATTTCATAGAGACAATTTGTGAGAAATGAATCATGTTATTATATGAGTTTGAAATTTGAGAACATTTACTATCAATATGATACAAAAAAAGGCAGGGAAAATCAACAAGAATCACCGTAAATATTTTCAATAAAATACAGAATCATTCTCATTTATATAATGAATTCTGATGATGATGATATACTTGAGGATGACAAATATGTACTAAACAATAACAAATTTTATGATTGAAGCAATTAATTGAGAAAGGAGTGGGAGTATCATCACTTACAGTAAGTAGAGTGAGGAGCAATTCTTCACCTCTTCTGGAATCGGGCCACTAAGGGAATTCCCATCCAATTGAAGAACTGCAAGGCTACCTGAATCGCAAATTTCTCCAGGAATCGACCCATACAGCTCACTCGAGCGCAAGTCCAAGACAGTTAAATCCTTAAATAGCCCAAGCTCTGGTGGCAGTTGTGTCTTCAGATCATTCCACGACAAGTTTAAGTATCTCAAATTATAGAACAATGCCATTTCAGCTGGTATTGTGCCGGTGAAGTGATTATTTGACAGATCCAACCAGTGCAAGGTCTCTGCCATACGGGCTGAACCGGGTGGCATCGTGCCTGACAACCCATTAGAGGAAAGGTCGAGTAATTCAAGCCCGAGATTGAACAATGCTTGTGGAATAGTTCCATTAAACCCATTTTCTCTTAAGTGCATTCTGTTAGATGGGTCCACTCTGAGACTGAGTCGGGAATTTCTCCTGATAACAGGTTGTTTGATAAACACAGATAACTCAGATCCTTTAGCCCACTAAATGAGGTAGGTAAGTTTCCTGTTAATTTGTTGTTTGATAGATCCAAGGTCTGCAATGCTGTCATGTTACCTATCCATTCTGGTATTTGACCAGATAACCGGTTGTTTGATACAGACAGGGAAAGTAGAGAGGTGAGGTAGCGGAATGAATTGGGTAGAGACCCGTCGAGCGCATTGTAGCTCAAATCAACTGTGGTCAAATGAGGGCAGAGACCAAGCCCAACAGGTACAGACCCATAAAACCGGTTGCTGCTCAAGTTCAACACCTTCAAGTTGTGGAGATTTGACACGCTTTCTGGGAGTACACCTGAAAACTGGTTATTTGAAAGATCGATAGTCCTTAGTCGAGTAAGTGACCAAAAACCATTAGAGAAATCAGGCGAACCCGAAATCTGGTTGCTTGACACATTTATGTGAAGAAGGAAGGTACATTGTGACAATGTTGGAGGTAGGGGACCTGAAAACTGGTTACCGGATAACAAGAGGAAACGGAGCGATGAAGGAAACGATGCCGGTAATGGTCCTGAGAATGAATTGAAAGACAGGTCGAGATACCTCAAGGAAGGTATTAGAGATGTGTCTGCAGGTAAATTGCCAGAAAAATAATTGAACGAGAGATCGAGTGAGTGCAAATTAGAGAGGAGAGAAAGACCAGTCGGTACAGGGCCTGATAGGTTGTTGTGAGAAAGAGAGAGAGAATGAAGATACGTGAGTCGGTCGAGGCCACGTGGAAACACACCCGAAAGGCCGAGAGAATCGAGCGAGAGACGAACCACGCGTGACGTGGCTGGGTCGCATTCCACGTGGGTCCAGCTGCATGGCGTAGCATCAGACTCTGTCCACGTGACAAGAGCTGCATTCGGGTCGGTAATAGCGGATTTGAAGACTATTAGGGATAAAACCTCATCACTCAATGGCACTGGTAGCTCTGTAGATGATGCAATAGAGCATAAAAGGGAGAAGAAGAGAAGGATTTGAAGTGAGGTGTTCATTGAGTTTGTTATTTGGTTGCGGTTATGGATTGAG
>JAJGRX010000796.1:0-16654 GCA_025461125.1 Carex kokanica
CTGGACAAAAGAGAGGAGAAAGTATCGGGTCCGGATCCCCCAAAGTAACTCAAAAATTGGGTTTGGATCGGGACCGTCCGAATCGAATCCGTCGCTCGAGTTCACCTCTAGATTCGAACCTGTCTCTCGGGATGCGTGCGCTCCACCTTAGTTAGATGGACAGATTCGAATCGGACGGTCCCAATCCAAAACTCAATTTTTGAGTTACTTCACTGCATCTGAATCGAAAGTATCGCGTGTTTCGGGGTAAAGATTTTAACAGAGTATTTTTGACTTATGCAGCGCACTAACTATAGAATCGAAACAGCATTGAATAGTTCATGGGCTGCATGAAGTAAAAACTCCTCTGTTAAAACCTTTACCCGTGTTTCGGTTACTTCAATTTCTCAATTCCTTTCTTTGCGGGTCGGGTTCAATCCATTTACATTTAAAACCCGACTGAGTAGGGTTGTCAACAAATCATTAGCTTATAAGCTAATAAAAATTATTTTATATCCGTTAGATAACATATAAATATAAAATTTATATATGATACTTTTTATTCATATTTTTAACTGTATATTTTTTATTATTATGATGAGATTGATTTATAAAATATATTTTTTAATTTAATAATTTATGTCAGAGTTAATTTATACGATATTTTGTATAGTTTTCTAATTAAATTTATATCATTTAATTTAATTAATAATTATATCTTTTTAATTATGATATTATTAAATATATGATGTTCAATATACCTATTTATTTGTTGTTATATTTTTAAATTATATTATATAAACCATCATTTATTTCAAATTATCATTTTTTCATGCAATATTTTAATTGATAAATATAAATATGAATTAACTAAGATAGGTGTAAATAAAATTAATATAGACAACCATGATTACGAAATTATTTCCCTAATTCATACTTTACCCGTGAAAATATTTCGTCGTAAAATATATTGTTTTTAATTAAATTGAGCTGTATAAAGTTTGTGTCGGTCCAAATTGGAGCAAGGAAATGTCCATTTCTTCAATAAATGGAGGTGATGTTAAAGAAGAAAATGAGAGAAACTCCGAGAAAGCGAGGTGAGGTCAAAAGTAACTCAAATTTTAAGTATATATTGGACCGTTCGATCTGAATTCGGGCCAATCCGGACTCTTTAATATTCTTACCAAAACAGATTTGACGGTCAAGATCTAAAATCAAAATTTGAGATACTTTAGGTGATATGATTCCCTTGGTTAAGCGAGCAAAAGAAGAAAATGAGAGAAACTCCGAGAAAGCGAGGTAAGACTCCGAATCCTTAAAAAGTAACTCAAATTTTGTGATTAGATCCACACCGTTCGATCTGAATCCGAGCAAAATCCGGATTCTTTAATAGTCGTGCCAAACATCCGACGGTCAAGATCAAAACTCAATATTTGAGTTATTTTAGGTGATATGAATTCCCGGAAAGCGAGCTAAAGAAGGAACAAAGGAAAGATTGAGGCTATCAACATCCATCCCGGATTCCCTACTCTCTCTTGCCTAGAAATCAAAGGAAGCGAAGAGCATCATCTCTCATCTCTTTAGCACCAAAATGGAGGTACTTCGCTTGATTTTTAATCGCGGTCGACGCCGCGTAAGTCTAGATTATCTGTTCTTTACTCGATTTATCTCCATGTGCTTGTTGCCATAGTGAAATCGAGGTCGGTCTGACAAAGAGAGAGAGAGAAATATCAGAGTCAATTAGTAAATTTTGAGCAACTCTAAGAGAGAAAGCGAATTTTTTCTTTGTTTATGGATTTTTTCTCTTGATTTTAGCGAAGAGAATTTCATTTATAAGAGAAATAGTTTCACTTAAAGTAGATGTTTTTGTAATTAATTTGAACGAAGTATTAAACCCATTAAAAAAAACCATATGCAAGGCTTTTTTGACAGAGCAGTTTTGGCTTCATGCAGTGCACAAACCATATGCAAGGCTGTTTTGATTATATAGTCCGTGCGCTGTATGAAGCCAAAATTGCTTTGTTAAAATCTTTACCCAGGAGAAGGGGGCACCAACACATTTGGTTTCTATATAAACCAACCAGTATATTTACCAGTACAGTACAGTTTGGTAATCTCATAATGTTATCTATGTATCAGTTATGGACAAGTGGCTCGAGTGTAAAAAACAAAGGGATGGTGGAGCAACTGGAGAGGTACGGGATTGTGCAGTCTAAGAGAGTAAAGGAAGTAATGGAGGCGATCGATCGAGGGTTATTTGTACCAGCTGGCAGTGGTTCGCCTTACTATGACAGCCCAATGTCGATTGGTTACAACGCTACCATATCGGCTCCTCATATGCATGCCTCTTGTTTAGAGTTACTCGAGAAGCACCTCCAGCCTGGCATGCGGGTCCTAGATGTCGGCTCAGGTTCTATCTTTATATTGCTTATAATAGCACCATAGTAGTGGTAGTAATAATGGCTTATGTTTCTAAGTAATGGTTTGGCTTTTGGAGTGAGGCTATGGTACTATGCATAATCCGCACCATGGATCTCCGTTTTCAAAGTCCAAACAGTCGATCTGAACCATTCAACATGATCTCGATATGAAGATGTATTTGTAGATCAAATTTTACATTTTTTACAATTTTTTTACAATGTTTTAGATAGGTAGAAAATCACTTGATCTAAAAATTCTAGACCATTCAAAAGTAGTGATTCTCTACCTACCTAAAAAAATAGTACAAAAATTCTAAAAACTGTAAAATTTAGTTTGCAAATATATTTTCATATGAATCATGTTGAACGGTTTAGATTGACTATTTGAACTTTGAAAGTCAAATATTGATCCATGTTACGGACCAATCTGTGCTATGCATAGTACCATCGCCTCACTCTTTGGCTTTTGTTTATATCATTTGGTATGGTTTTTTTTTTTTTTTTTCCTGGTTTATGTGGTGTTTTCTTAAATTTATTGGTATCAGGGTGCCTCTTTAAATTTTGATGAAGCTAAAAATTTGATTATAGTCTTACTTAACTATCTAATGTAGTTATACTTTTTGTTAATTTTTTTTATATCTGTGCAGGGACTGGATACCTGACTGCTTGTTTTGCTATGATGGTGGGCCCACAAGGGTGTGCTGTAGGTGTCGAGCATATCCCTGAACTGGTTTCCTTTTCAATTGATAATATCAAAAGAAGTGCAGCTGCGCCTTTGCTGGATGGCGGTTCTCTATCCGTGCATGCTGCAGGTAAATTTGTATAATCTGACTTCACTTATATGTTGACATATTATATATATTATGTTTATGCTACAATATAAGACCTCACAAAAACCCTAGTTAACTCCCAGTTGTGTGAGAAGTCTTGAGTTAAATTCAACTTTGCTTCAAAATTCGGTTAGGTCAAAGTAAAGAATTTTTTTTGTTAAAAACTTAAGTGTGTGAACTAAGTATCACCCTGAATAAATAAACAAAGGCAAAAATATTGATCAAACCAATACTGGTAAGTTAGTTTCTGGTATATATGGGTTCTGGTGTTATGGGTTCAATTGGGTCAAAAAAAAAATTCAAGGGGTTCATATCGAAAAAGCAAAATTGTGACTCTATATTTCATAATTGGCACATTACAAATATTGATACTACAACCTTTGAAATTTACAACATTTTTTTACAAATTGTTACCAGATGGAAGGCAGGGGTGGCCTGAGATGGCACCTTATGACGATCCATGTGGGGCCGCAGCACCGGAAATTCCACAACCTTTGCTAGACCAATTAAAACCCGGGGGCAGACTGGTAATACCAGTTGGTACGGTATTTCAAGAACTGAAGGTAATCGATAAGAATCCTGACGGGTCAATCAGTGTCAGAGACGAGACATCGGTGCGTTACGTCCCTCTGACAAGCAAAGCGGCACAATTGAAGGCTTATTAACTCATTTCTCTTTGATTTTTCATTTTATAGTATTATGCTGTTGCAAGTTGTGCTTGTTATTTAAAAACTATTGTGAAGCATGTTATATGATGTATGTAGTTACCAGACTTTTGAATTTATCTTTAACTAATTATGTAGATAAATTAATTGTGTTGAATGCAAAAGGCGATCATGTAAACAAAAAAAAATGATTTGATAAAGAAAGTAACAATTAAGTATGTAAATAAATAAATATTGAAGGATCCAACAATAAAAGAACAACAGTGTGGGTTTTGGATGGGCTTTGAACTATTGAGGCCTGGCCCATCTGAATTTAGAAATCAGATCCCGTAAAGTAACCCAAAGTTTGAGTTTAGATCCGGACCGTTCGATCAGAATCTTTACGAATACGAAGGACTCATGATTGGTCCAGATTCTGATCGACGGTTCGGATTCAAACTCAAATTTTGAGTTACTTTAGGGATCGGACCCCTGAATTAACCCAGTGCCTCCCCTACCATCCTAGGAGCGAATCTTATCCTTTAAGGTAACAGAAAATTTCTGTTTGGATGATGGTCGTCTGATAGAAATCCGGGCCAATTAGGCCCGAGGTGGATTCTGATTGACGGTCCAGATTCAAAATGAAATATTCTGTTACCTTAGGTAATATGAATTCGCGAGGCAGGGACAGAAATACAAAACTAAACAAGAACAGAGTACCTTTCCCAAAAATTGACATCCCTAGAAATTATCGCTTATCTGAATCTAAAACCCTCTCTCTATTTCATAGCAGCCTCACCTCACCTCACCTACACTCTTGAGCCTCCAACTCTCTCCTCTTAGCAAAAGCCTTATCCTCTTCTCTTCTCTCTCTCTCTCTAATGGCTTCTCTTGCTCCATCTCTCACCTCCATTTCTCTTTCAGATTCAACCCTAATCAAACCTTCCCTTTTTCAATTCCGCTCCACCTCCGCCTCCGCCTCACTTAGACCTTCCATTTACAACATCCCGAATCTCTCCATTTCTTTCCAGAGGAAATCCCTCCAGTTGACTCCTCTCTTTGCCTCAGGTTACACTCAGCAGGAAGTGGAAGACAAGGAAGTGGAAGACAAGGAACTGGACGGCGACAGCGATTTCGCTGGAGAGGATGAAGGTGACTTTGCTTGGAGTGAAGGAGAAGAGGTAGAGGGAGAAGAGGTAGAGGGAGAAGAGGGGGTTTCTGATGAAACAGAGGAGGAAACTGGAGAAGAAGAGGAGGAAACCTATCCTGAGCCGCCTGAAGAGGCTAAACTTTATGTAGGAGGTATCCCATTTGATATCACCAGTGAAGAACTTGCCAAGATTTTTGACGAAGCCGGAGTCGTTGAATATGCCGATGTATAATTTTTTTTTCTGAACGTTTCTTTCTTTAGTTTAATTGGAATTGTTGTTTTTTCTAAGTTAAATTGTCATAATTTATCTAGGTTAAAGGGTAGAACTTGTATTGTTACTGATTCTAACTGGGAAATCAGGGAAAGGACAAAATTCAGGTTTTGGTCCCTGAACTTTCTAAAAAATACCAAGTTACTCCATGAACTTTGAAAAAGATGACTAAGTTGATGCCTTAACTTCTATATGGACCAAATTAGTCCTTCTAAGTTCCTAAAAAGAAGTAAGTTAGAAGGATTAATTTGAGAGTAGTTGAAGGATTTGATTTAGTTTTTTCAAAAGTTGAAGGACTGATTTGATGCAATTGAAAGTCCACAGACCAACTTGGTTTTTCTGAGAAATTTTAGGGACCAATTTAGTGCAAATGGAAGTTCAGGGACTAATTTAGAGGAATTGCCCACTTGTCTAAGAAAGTTCAGGGGCCAAAACCTGAATTTTTTCTGGAAAAAGTGTAAAAAAAAAAATTCTAGAGGAATTGCCCACTTGTGACTTTACAGTTTGAATTCAAAACCACTATTTGCTAGAAGTACTAAAACCATATATTTTAGCTAGTAATGTACAAAATACAAATCTAACTCGAGATTCTCAAAGAAACCTAATTTCCAAAAATAACAAAAAAAATTCCTGAGAATTAAGTGAACTTTGCTCTTAATTTCTTTATTTTCGTCATTAATTTGAGCTTATTTGTCAAATACTTCTCTGCTACAAAAACATTTTCTTTTGTTGCAGGTAAGATCATTAAGTTGTTATTTTTCTTTCATGGAATATGACACTATTGGTTCTTGTTATTTCACGTGAAATTCTAGAATCTGTACTGTATGAATGTGATTTACACTGAACAGTAGACAGTAGATATTTACTCATACTGTAATTATGCACAGTAAATTATGAAATTTGCATGGTTATATGGGATATTTCTTATTTTAGAGGTTTAATCATGCAAGTAATATTTTAATTCCAATTTGTTTTACAAGGGCATTCTAAAATCTTATGTTTTTGTGGATTGTAGATAATATACAACAGAGAAACTGATCAAAGCCGTGGATTTGGATTTATCACTATGAGTACTGTTGAAGAAGCTGAAAAAGCCATCAAAATGTTTGATCGCTATGTAAGTTTTTTATTGGTCCCTATTATTGACCAAATTTTCTCAGCATACTTATATATACGAATTCATATCACCTAGAGTAACTCAAATTTTAAGTTTGACTGTCAGATCTGTTTTGGCACGAATATTAAACGGCCTCTGTGCATTCCACCTTGGGCCGGATTGGCTCGAATTCTGAGTGGACGGTCCCGTTCTAAAATCAAAATTTGAGTTACTTCAGAGGATCCGGACTCTGTATATTTACTTCCTATTCTAAGGGCACTTGAGGGGCTTCCAGAACATCCTTGTTTTTGAACTTGACAATACAAATTTTAGTATTTATATTAGCAAAAGGAACTTACTAAAAATTTTGTCACTATAAAAAAATGGGAAAAACAAAGAGAAACATATGTAAATGTAATGTTTTTTAACATCCCACATAAACACAATTTAGTATCTGATCCTAATACCAAGTTCTTGATTCTCTATATTTCATTTAGTTTCCAAATTATTAAGATCTGAAGTAAATACAATGTAATTTTTCCAAATTATTATAATATGATGTGAAAAATATCTTAGATCTGGCTCATTCTTAAACAAATATTTCATTAATAGGGGCAGCATGAGCAGTACTGATACATACATGGCATTGTTGAATATTTAAACAGGAACTTAACGGGCGGATACTGAAGGTGAACAAAGCGACTCCAAGAGGCACTCGGGTGGAGAGGCAGAGTACGTTTTTGCAGCCGCAGCACTCAGTTTATGTGGGAAACCTATCGTGGACTACTGACGAGGCGCGGCTCGAGCAGGTCTTCAGTGAGTTTGGCAAGGTTGTTAGTGCACGTGTCATGTATGACCGTGGACTGGCCGGTCCCGAGGCTTCGGTTTTGTCGCCATGGAGACTAAAGATGCCATAGAAGATGCTATTGCTGCCCTTGATGGAAAGGTCAGAAACTATATATATTGATGCAGTACTTTTTGAGTGAGGCTTTGGTACTATGCATAGCACGGCTTGAACCATTATCATGATCTCCACATGAAAACCAAATTTTACATTTTTAGAATTTTATTTTTATTTTTTTAGATAGGTAGAAAATCACCACTTTTGAATGGTCTAGAATCTTTAGATCAAGTGATTTTGTACCTATTTAAAAAAATAGTACAAAAATTCAAATAAATGTAAAATTTTGTAGCTAAGAACATTTTCATATGGAGATCATGTTGAGCACAAAGGATTGACTGATTAGACTTTGAAAATGGAGATAGTGCATCCATAGTACAGACCAAAGTGCGCTATGCATAGTACCAAACTAACTCTTTTTTATTTATTTTTCTTCCTATTTTCTGTTTTCCTCTGATAGTTTTTCAAAATTTAAAGTTTGGATTGTGATCAAAATAATGGAGATCGAAATCTAGGTAAAAAAACATTGGTCCCTGTTTCCTTTTAACTGCGAAGAAGTTTTCCTTTTAATATTGTGGATTGATAGGTTGTTTGCTTACGAATCTAATTATTAAAAAATTAAGGGCAATTTGGTTATTTTTCAAAATGGTTACAAAATTTTCACCTCTTAAGTTTTTGAAATTTTTGTTACAGGATTTGGATGGCCGAGCTGTACGTGTGAACATTGCCGAACAGAGGTCGAGATAGACCCATGTATTGAGTTAAAAATAATCTGGAAAACATTGAAGGAAGATAGATTTCGTATTGCGGGTTTATCAGCTATTGTTTGTTCTGTAGGTCTCCGTAATTTTCGCCCTCTTTTTTTTTCTCTCTTTCTTTTTTGATGTAGTTTTTGCCATATTTGCCTGCACCTTATTTAAGAGTTTTTCCCGCTTGCTCTCTATAGCTTGAGGCTGCCTCCACTTTATTCAGTAGGATATTGTGTTGCTACAATTATCTGAAGAAATTAGTTGTGCTTTGAATTTTGTTTTTGTTTAAAAGAATAGCTTAGTATTTGGTGAAGAAGGCCGGGTCGATGGGCATCAGACTGATGTCCATTCAGAGCCGTCCGATTTCACTTTAAGGTTTGTGTGCACCACTTTAGGATTTGTGCAGATCAAATTTGAATGAATCTTAACATGAATCGGAGATCTGGCTTGCTGATCAATCATCAAAACCTACTGATGCTTATATTCAATTTGGCCCCCATTACAAATTGAAATTATAGCATGAGAGGCAACGTGATCATTTTGTTCACAACCCAAACAAAAAATGAAAAAAAAAAAACGTCACATAGAATGCTAATACTGCAAGGGAATCACAATTCAGTACAAGCAAAGCATCATCCAAACCACAAGTTCAAGTCTTCATAGGACATGATGTGGTACTTGTAAAAGGAAAAATATGCTGTGACTTAGTCACGTCAGGTTACATCACGTGATCAAAATTTATTTTTATTTTGGTGTGACGTGATTAAAATGGTGAAGAACAATCACGTCACGTGAATAGTCATGTCATGTGTGGTTACGCTATGATGTGATGTGACTGATTATGTGAATAAGTGAGCAATGAACTTTTTAACAGTACCAGCACTCGTGGGACCGGTTTGTCAATGTTTTATGATCGACATATTGTACAACAAAGCCAAAATCTAAATTCTAGTTAGTGTCTGGAGACAGGTTGCCAGTTTGGTTTGCTGCCTCAGTTCATTAATGAAAAATATTCGGTTACTAAATCTTTGTAAACTATATACTATAGTGCATAAAAAAATTTCAATTTTTAGTGCTAGCTTTACAGATATGTGCTACTGAGTCTGGGATTGGTTTCAATACTAGAATAAACTTGAGCCTACTGGAATCATAACAATATTAGTTTTTCAATTTTTGTTCTGGTATTTGTGTTGTTAAGCTTTACGCATGAACATTGCCGAGAACAACCCGAGGCAAACTGTCTAATTCAGTTGCTATTAAACTGTAAAATGCTGAAATAAAGCCTTCAGTATTATCCAAATTTCATTACACATTTTAAGACCTGACTATTTTGATTTCAGTGGCTCTTCAGCATTTGTGTGTGTGCGTGTGTGTGCGCACACACACACTTCAAATGATGTTACTTCAATTTTGAGAGAGCACAAGAATTAAGGTCTATGAGTCTGTACAACCACCCAAAAGACCAAACAATAGAATATTTACAATTTTATACAAGTATACAAAGAGATTAGATATTACATATCACTACCATTTCAAATTCTAACATGAAACATAAATTTGTTAATTTTGCTTTACAACCCACACAAAAACACATCATAAAAAAGAATAATCACATCAAACACGTTTCAACGCAACAGACGCATCATGCAAGATTTTCACATATGCAACCAAAATCTTCAAGTCTTCATAGCACCCCATTTCTTAAACCTTTTTCTTGTTTTTTCTTGTTTCTTTTTTGAAGTAGCTGAGGCTACCTGTTTCATTGCCCGTTTCCGTCCTTCAATACAACTTTATTCTAGTTTGAATTGGAGTACGGCAAATCGGGCACAGTTGTAGGTTTTCACTGCAGTCGACACAAGTCTACAAAATTCAAAGTAAATAAGATAAGTGGAACCGAGATGGTAGTAAAAATCTTGATAATATTTTAAAAAAATAGAATAAGGCAAATAATAGTCATACTAGGAGTATATTTGTTCTAAAGAATTCAACTTCTATCAACTCAAATATCACAATAAAGATGTTTCAACCAGGTAAAAATAGACTCTTAAGTCTTAAGTTATCCCAAAACTCTAATTAGTGCAAGATTTAAGGGAGTTATACATATTAGGTGCCAATATATATTAACCTAATTATGCACATAATCATTGGTTATCAAATCTTTGCAATTCACATTTTTTCAATGATAGAAAACTACAACTGTGGCTTTTTGGTGACAGAAACCACAATTTGAGTTCGAGAAGAATAGGAGTAAGATATATTATAATTTACGAATCTTTACCTGGTGACCGCAACCAAAAGCCATGTCCTTTGGATTTACAAGGCATATGGGGCACACAAATTGCTGAAAAATAATTGAAGAAATCCAATGTTAGAACCAAATGAAGTTGTTTCAAAAGTAATGATCGTCAAATTAATGCCAACGTAGAATTAAATCAAGAGTTTGAATTTTCAATCTAATGAACTCCACATAATGATGTATCACTTTGAAAAGATTAAACTGAAATTTGTTTTTCCTATTAGATTCCTTCTCCCCAGAAATTACAAGTGGCCTGTGGCCACTGACCACTGTGAAAGCAACTTTTACTTTGTGACATAAAAAAGGGCTTTTAGTGATATGCAAAAAAGATGTCTCGTGAGAACTGTGTTTTCCGATATTTTATGCACAAAGCAACTATTACTTGATTCATGTAGTAGTACCAATTAGGGGTATAAACACCATATTTCATTGTACAATTAGTTATGTATGTAATAAGCCTATGAAGTAAGAATACAACTTTATTCTAGTTCATATTAGACTTTACCTGAGCATCCGACATAGGTTCTTCCGGTGCAGTAGGTTTTGAATATGAAGCACTAGCATTAGTTTTAAACGAAATAAGCAGGATATGGCGAGGCAGTTGGTTTTGAAAATTCAGGTACAGCAGGATATGGCGAGGCAGTTGGTTTTGAAAATTCAGGTGCAGCAGGATATGCTGTGGTGGAAGTTCCACCGGGTGGAGGCAGAGCAACCCTATTTGGGCTCCTTCCAGACTGTCGCCTATAAAAAAATATTATTTATCATGGAACTGGTTAGTTTATATGCTACTATAATCTAAATATCATTTTCTACTGTTTCCATTGGCAGCTTCAGTTTTTCATTTTCTCATTTGTGTGAGGCCCTGGTAATAGAGCAATCAATATTTTCATTTTCAAAGTTCAAACAGTCGATCTGAACCGTTCAATGTGATTTCTAATTTTTTATATGAAAATGTACTTGCCGACTGAATTTTACATTTTTTTAGAATATTTTTACTATTTTTTAGATAAGTAGAAATTCACTACTTTTGAATGGTCTAAAATATTTAGATCCAAGTGATTTTTTATCTATCTAAAAAAATAATAAAAAATTCTAAAAATTGTAAAAGTTGATCTATAAGTACATTTTCATATGGAGATCGTGTTGAACGGTTCAGATTGATTTTCCGACTTTAAAAATAGAGATATTGATCCATAGTATGGACCAATATGCGCTATGCATAGTACCATAGCCTCTGTTTTCTCATTTTACTAGTTCTATCTTATCCATTTACTGCCTTGCTTTTTATGCAGTATTCCGAGGTCTAATTGCAGAAGTAAATTCAAGCTATGCTGGGTGACATTTTTTATCCTAAAATTGATGCCCATCTATAAAAGGAGGTATAATATGCTTGATGGTACTAGGGTTTTACTTAAAAGTTGAGATCCAAAATTTAATTCCTGTATTCAGATGCAAGATAACAACAACAAAAATGTAGGTAAATTGCCGCAGTTAAATGTTCATACCCTAGAATTCCGAGATCAAGTGTTGCTTTGTATTGTATGGGAATTTCCATTAGAGCTCTAAGAGCAAATTCGGCCTCTTTCCTTCGTTGAGGCAAGTTCTTTGACATTATCTCTGTGAAGTTTACAAACTGCAAGCAACAGAGATTTGCAAGGTTAAGAGAATATAACACTAAAGGAAATATTTTGTCGGTTTTAAGAGCAACTGATTTATTTTCTTACTTGTGACGTGCACACACAAGCATATGCCTAAATGCTACTGAGTATGCGTCATAAGTAGAGAAATGAACCATTTGTCTCGGAAACAGATCAGTTAGAAAGACATTTTTCTTACACGGACTACATATTTTTATTGTTATAATAAAGGGTAAATGGCTACTTTTAAAGGGGAAAGTACGTAATTTCGAGGTTTTTGAGGGGTATACATGACATTCCCCCCATTTTTTTAAGAGCATGTCAGGAATATCAGTACAGGATATGAACACGATTTTGATCACGTCCACTATTCATAAATACCAGAATAAAGGTTGTCAAGCTCTCAGTAAAGTCAGAACCCTTTCCCCCTCTATTTGTTTCAATTTGGTCCTCTTCTGGATTCGTTAGTTGCTCAATTGCACATTTCGGCAAACACCAAATTAATTTTGATTAAACTACAACAAAATAATGGCACAATTTAGAGTTTAATGATAAAATTTGAAGGAATTTGGTACCTGAAAGTTGTCAAAAGATCTGGCCGGGATGTTATCATCGAATTCCTTCATCATATCCCATGGGCCGTCTCCAACTCCAACTAACACAATTGATAACGGTAACTCGCTAAAAGAAATGTAAGAAAGCGCAATCAGTAAGAGATAAATTTAAAAAAAGAAGAAAAAGAAATGCTTGCCCTGCATCCACTATTCCTATTCCTTCTTTTTTTTTGATAAAAGTGGAATAATCCACAGGTTTCATTGAAACCAAAGAGTTTTGAGATACCAAACGGCTGATACCATTACAACAGCATCCACTCTTTTGGGTGTCTTTTGTTTTTATTAGAGTTTCCGCCCCTTCTTTGAGTGGTATGACATGATCATGATTCCTCTTGAGTAATAGAGCTTTGGGTTCCGCAAACACATTCTTTTTTTTTTCTTTTTTTTTGATAAAAGTGGAATAATCCATCAGTTTCATTGAAACCAAAGAGTTTTGAGATACCAAACCGCTGATACTATTATAACAGTATCCACTATTTCTATAACTAAATGAAAATATTCAATATACCTTGCTTTCACTATAGCATCAACAGTCTTTGCTCTTGTGGGCTCAGTCGACCTGATTCAGTATCTACACTCCTTGTAACCTAGTGAAAAAAAAAAAAATCTTAGATCTTGCCTTTGAAAATATAATATATAATATGAAACACAAGTATATTCTCTTATTTAATGATATCTTTAGATGATTTTTCAATAGTTTATAATACAATAGCTAGGATCCACATCCACTCTCCATAGTTCCTTTTGTGATATAAATAACCTAGGTTCAACTCTCAAAAGCACACATCTCTTTACAAAACATTAAGAAGTTCCAAAAACCATGTCATAAATCAGAGATCTACATAAATAACAAACACCTAGATAGTAATATATAGGAGCAAATATGATACTGTGAGATTTGATATAAATATACCTGGCCATCAGCAATAATTAATAGAACATGGTACTGTCCTCCGCTCTTTTCTACAATTGTCATAGCCATCTCTACAATAGGAGCAAATGAAGTTGGCCCTGCAAAAATTGATTATCGTCCATCAAAATCTCTATAATTCATGGATACAAATGTAGAGCAAAAAACTAGGTTTAATAAAAAAAACAGAGAGAGAGAGAAAGGAATAACTAAGTACCAGCTAATCTCACATGTGGGACAAAGTTCCCTGTATCTTTTTAAAGCTTCTGGAAAACCGTTGCATGGTCTATCATCAGGATGAAACTAAATACATCTCGATCATGCGTTGATGCTACAAAAGAACAAAGAAAGCATTTAAAATATATATACCAAAAAAATAAATTACTTTGTCAATTCAGGAGTTGGAAATATGTATTTTTACCATCTCCAAATCCATAGCATGGTATCAAGTTGTCGTCATCGAAATTAGACAATGTTTGTCCAATGATAGATATTCCATGCTCATATGGGTTTGGTGTATCACTGATATGATGTAAGCTTCGTCCATGGAATGATATTTACCTGAGTAAAAGCACAGAGATAATATATAAAAATTTTAGTGGCTATTCTTTTTTGCTGGAATATAACAAGCCTGTCTAAGGAATCATATCAACTTATTACGGGAACACAAGACACATCCAGCAATCCATGAACACAAAGAATTGCACATAAATGGGACAATTATAGACACCTGGCCAGTACCATTTGAGTACTGATCAAGCGGTGAATGTGTATGGTACTACTGTGCATGATTAGTTCAACCGTTCAGTATTGATTAAGGCTGAATGGGGTATGCTACTAGCCTATTACTGGTCATGACTAGGGGTGTTCATTGGATCCGGTTTATTTGGTTTTCAATCGAACTGACAAATTTTGGACTAAATGGTTCGGTTCGGTTGAATTTTTTAATTACTTCGGTTTTTTAAATTTGGCTTGGTTTAATCTCTTATTTCGGTTCATCCAAACAAACAGAAATTTACTTCGGTTTTTTTGGTTTGGTTGTTATTCAAGTTCAATTCGGTTGGTTAAGTTAGAAATATTAAAACCAAATGAAATTTTGATTTGACTAATTTAATTCGGGACTGTTTGAACACCCCTAGGCATGACTAGTTCAAGCACCAAAATCTGACTTGCATTTCCATATGATTTGGTAGGTAGAGTATATGCTTTGCTGTGTACCTGTCCACTCATTACTCTTGGTAAAATCAATGCCAACAATAAGATTTGATGATTCAAGTCCAGCCTGTGCAAGAGCATCAACAACCTGTCAAAAAACCCAGCAAACATGAGTTCAACCAAATCAAGTGCTTTGGATATTTTACATTTTCTATGGAGATTCTCTGATTGACGAGTCCAACCAATTTCAAGATGCAATAATATATTATTTATGTCACAAACAACTAGCCAGAATCTTTACCTACCCCAACCTAAGCATATGGTAGCTATTCACAGTACAAATATAGAATCTTATGGGAAGAAATAAATTTATGTAGTTAACTGATTTGATTTGATGAATTTGGCATTATTTTGATTAGGTATTTGTCAACTATCTCAAATGGTCCAATACTCCCAATTAACAGCTTGCTTCTTGTTGTAGTAATCATGCACCAGGCCAAAGGAAACACTCAACTTGAAATAATAGAAGAGTGATAGACATGTCTAGCAATTTTTATTTAGAAATTAAAAATTCAATTCTTAGGATCTTAGGGAAAGGAAATGATTGATTTTTTTTTTCCTTAAATAAATGGAACCACCTATATTTTAATAAAAAAAATTCCCATTAAATGCTACATTTTTCTGAAGAAAAAAAAACAATCAATTCTTTTCCGAAGATTTGATTTTTTAATTATCTAAATTAATAAAAAATAAAATCCACGTCTAGCATAGAAAAAGTTGGCAAATTCAGGTATTTTCTTGGTCATGATTTTTGATTAGTGGCGTGACACTATGGTAATTGGTGATTGTGATATAAGGTGGTGGCCACACAAATTGAAAATCATTGCTTGGTTGGAGCAACAGCACTATAAAAAGTAGATTTCCTTTTACTTTTCTTTACAATTTCCAACTTTAAAAGGAACCACTTATCTAGATACCAGTAGATCCTTGCAGTATGTTCTCTTTTCTTTAAAATATATATATATATATATATATATATATATATATATATATTAATGCATGGCATTTAGAGTAGGGTTAAAATCTCATTGTTTTTTTGCCCCAATCATGCTGCACATTCTTATTTCCGTTTTCAAAATTCAAACAATTGATTTAAACTGTTTGAAGTGCTCAATATGATCTCCATATTAAAATATGCTCCGAAACCAAAATTTTATTTTATTTTTATAACTTTTTACTAACTTTTTTTTAGATATGTACAAAATCACTGTTATTAGATGGTCGGAATGTTCTAAAAAAAAGTGATTTTGTACCTACCTGCAAAAATAGTAAAAAGTTCCCAAAAAATATAAATATGGCCTTTAGATACATTTTAATATGGAGATCATGTTGAGTGATTCAAATAACTGTTTGGACTTTAGATACATTTTAACCCTGTTTTTGAATCTAACAGATAAATTAAGAACATATTTCATGGTGGGATATTCAAAAACTACAGAACCTCATTACAAAATCTAATAGCAATTAATTAAATTTAAATGCAATTTGAAAAATGAAGTTAACCCTATTACATACTTGCTCAACTGTGTGGTACTGATCAGCTATCATCGAATACCGCCTGTCAAACCTCCGCTGTGGCCGCTGCTGCTGCGGCACCGATGACACTGGCGGCACTGGCACATGAGCCGGCTGCTCCGGCTGCTCCGGCATATAATACGGCGTGGCGTAATTAGGCGGGAGAGAGTCCGAGTCATAATTCCATTGCTGCCGAGGAGGATGAGATCGCCGGCCATGATCCAGTGCTGCGATGGCGGTTGCTGGCTTGATTGCCGACCACCCATGAATCAAGAATTCACAACTGGAGAGAAACTTAATTTGTTATTCTAGGGTTAAAGGGAAAAAATGTAGAAAACGGAAGGAAGTGTTTTTGGTTTTATGAGAAAATGGGAATGAGTGGGAAGAGGAGAAGCCGAATTTGTTTGCCGCTTTGAATACAAATAGC
>JAJGRX010000715.1:0-17083 GCA_025461125.1 Carex kokanica
GACTACTCATTAATTATTAGTTTCTTATATGACCAAATTCTTTGAGCGTCATCAACCCGTGATTTTATATTAATATCCAAAGTTAATTAGAAATTAATAAAAATGCCCAAGTCTGTTGAAATTATTAAATCTACCTATACCGGCTATTTTTTGGCCGGTTTTTCATTTTTTTCGGTACCGCTAGAAATGGCCGGTACAAAATAATTTTTTGCTAAAAAATTGAATTTTTTTAATATTTGTTAGATTACTTTTTTTTTATATATAATTAGCATATTTATACTAAAATACGCTAAAACTTGAAATTATGTTAAATTATGTTGAATTACACTAAATTAACGCTAAATTACAATAATTATGTTAAATTATGCTAAAATACGGTAAATTGCACTAATATACTATAAATTTTTGGAGACCAAATTTTACATTTTTTGAATTTCTTTACTATTTATTAAGCTACTTTGAAAATTGCTGATCACATGGTCCAGAATTTTGTTGCCGCTGTTTTTACTGTTCAACCGATCAGCAATTTTCAAAGTGGCTTAATAATGTAAAAAAATTCCAAAAATGTAAAATTTGGTCTCCAAGTAGATTTTAATAGATTGAACATCTAACGGTTTGGATCGACTGTTTGGACTTTGAAAATCCGAAACGCCCGAAGTAACGTTCGCTTTACTTTGCAAAGCACAATAGCCCATCTCCTCTCTCTCTCTCTCTCTATATATATATAGAGAGAGAGAGAGTGGCTAAGCTACAAACGTTTGCACCATGGGGTTGGTGCAAACGATTTGTTTTTGGGTTTTCGAAGTCCAAACGGTCGATCCGAACCGTTCAAGTTGTTCTCCATATTGAAATGTGCTTGGAGACCAAATTTTACATTTTTTGGATTTTTTAACTATTTATTAAGCCACTTTGAAAGTTGCTGATCACACGGTCCAGAATTTTATTGCACTGTTTTTACTGTTCACCCGAATCAGCAACTTTCAAAGTGGCTTAATAAATAGCAAAAAAATTCCAAAAAATGTGAAATTTGGTCTCCAAGCACATTTTAATATGGATTAAATATCTAACGGTTTGGATCGACCGTTTGGACTTTGCAAATAGGAGAACCAAATCGTTTGCACCAACCCCATGGTGCAAACGTTTGTAGCTTAGCCACTCTCTCTCTCTCTCTCTATATATATATATATACATACATACATAAATTTTGGTGGAGATCAATTTCTTTTTAGCTCCGCTACTGTTTGTATTCATAGCAAAAAAAATAAATAAACAGAAAACAAAAGAAGCACGCCTGTATAATGCAAATGTCAAGATTTCTAATAGTTGTATCATATTTTATTTTCTTATAAACAATTAGTTTTATGTTTTCATAAAATCAATAACAAATACAAGGCACTGACGAAACTTCGATATTTAAAATAAAGCACTATAGATTCTGTTTATATATATATTTTTTTTTTCTTTTTTCCTATTTTTTTTTCTCTTAACTTCCTTTCTCTCTTTTAGCTTACCAGTAAATCTTTTTCATTTTCTTCTTTTAACTTACTTTTTTCTGTACATTTAAAATAAAAACAAAAAAGATACAATATCTGATGCAGTAAGCAATGCCATTGAAAATAAAAACAAAAACAAATGTGCCTTAAGACATAATTTTGTTACATAAAGCACTTGAAAATCTACACCCAAAAAGCTGCTAATTAGAACTTCTAAAGCAAAATAAAATAATAAGAGTAGAACTAGGGTGTGTTGTGCTCATCAAAGGATTTGGTGAGCATAACTCATAAATCTATCGGATTGACTTCAAACGTGACGAATCTAAACTGTTGAAACCGATCTACTTCACGAGTGATGTGTGTACATGTAAAATTTTAAAATTTTCGAATTCATTTAGTCCAAAGTCAAGCGGTCAAAATTGATGAAAAATGAATGCATGAAAATAACTCCTAAATCTTCATTTTGGTGCATTCATTTTTTTTATCACTTTTGACCTCTTGATTTTGGACTAAATGAATTCGAAAATTTCAAAAATTTGTATGTGCACGCATTACTCGTGAAGTAGATCAGTTTTATCGGTTTGGATTCGTCTCGTTTGAAATTAATCTGATAAATTTAGATGTTATGCTTATCAAACCCTTTAATAAGCACAACAAAACCTATTTCTACCCAAATAACAAATAATAATGAAGAGGGATGCTTCGGTGCACACAAGGACCTATTTGTAAAATGAGTCCTATTTTTATTTTCAAAGTTCAAACAGTCGATCCGACCGTTCAACATTATCTCCATATTAAAATGTACTTGGAGGTCAAATTTTACATTTTTTTGAATTTTTTTACTATTTATTAAGTATTTTACAAATTCAATGGTCTGAATTTGACTAGTTTTTGTAAAATACTTACTAAATAGTAAAAAAATTCAAAAAAATGTAAAATTTAACCTCCAAGTATATTTTAAAATGGAGATAATGTTGAACGGTCGGATCGACTGTTTGAACTTTGAAAATGAAAATAGGACTCATTTTACAAATAGGTCCTTGTGTGCACCGAAGCAAATGCCAATAATGAAATGTTTCATCAGGTCTTTCTTTATTGGTGTGATGTATGACACGCTTACGGAGTGCCACACACAATTGCTGAAGTTTGCTTGATTTTGATGGGGGCTTGTCTGTTCTCTGTTAATCTCTTTCTACAGTCGCATTTATGCTAACCGTGTGCCATGGGTTTCAAAGTCAAGGTATATCTTCTCTATTCTTTACATAATGGAAATAAATTAAGGAGAGAATTTCACATATACGTCTCGAAAATCTTAATATTACGTATTTCAGCATCTAAAATACATGATATCATATTTACCATTCTAAATTTAAAAAACTCATATTAAATTTATAATGTATCCATGTCACCCCTACTAAAATATAAAAATATATAGCCTGTGTAAGAAAAATATTGTCTTCCAACTGATATATTTTGGAGGACAAATAATTAGTTTGTCTACTTGTAACGCATACACAGTGATATTTAAATATATGTTTGTGTGTGTGTCACAAGCAGTGTTGTAAAAAAGGTCTTAACGGCCGATTAAACGCCTGTTTAATCGTTAACGACAGCCAAATCGTACGAATACACTAATCGGAGGTCTTTTAACATATTTTTCCGATTAATCAACCAATTATTCCCGATTGTTCCATTTATCCCCGTTTAATGGTTTGTTTATTTCCATTTATTCCCGTTTATTTCAGTGAATATTTATTTTCACAATGTTTTTTTTTTCTGTAACTATGTGTGATAATAAGTTTCAGAAACCTTGTATTGTAGTTTTATTTGTGCTTGGATATAGATCCAATATTTTTTATATATGATTTTTCTTTTTATTTACTTTGAAATTGATTAATTTTTCTATTATTTATATAGCATCTATTTTTCTTACTTACTGGTGTAATTTTTTCAATTAGTATGATATGTACATATATAAAATTTTGTTGTTATCATAAATTAAATTTAGTGATTTTATGTTGGATTGTTTGATTTATTTCAAATAATACGTTATTAGTATTTGAAAAACCTTAATTTTTGAATTTATTTTTGTACTAAATAAATGTGTTACTTACACATGTTAAGTGCGTATGTGTTGTTAAGAAGAAATAAGTGTAGTGTTATGTTATAATAATATTATTAAGTTAAATTAAGTTTATTTGATAAGTTTGATGAATTAAATAAATCATTTTTAATAAATTATGACTATATACACATCATTTTAACGAAAACGATTAATCAGTCGCATACCGATTAATCGCTTGGCAGTACCCCATCCGTCCGACGAGCGAATACCGTTATTTACAACACTTGTTACAAGTAATAAAATAAACCATTTGCTCTCAAAATTGACCTATTACAAGACTAAATATTTTTCCTAAACAAGTTACATATATTTTTTATTTTTTTAATAAAGGGTAAATGTGTACTTTATAAATTTCAAATGAGTTTTAATAGAAAAGTCAATAAATTTAGTAAATTTATTAGTTTTTGAAATTTAAAAGAATAAATATGATATTATGAATTTTAGAGGGGAAATACGTCATTTCGAAACTTTTAAGAAGTACACATGAAATTCCCCCAACATAATTTGTGGTTCTAATTATCTATCTAGAACACATACTTTAGAAAGAAGACTTGAACTATACCATTGACGGAGCGTCCTTCCTTTATAAAAAGAAATATTATTCTCCGTATTGGATTCGGGATCCGACTCCGCTGCTTTTATGAGAGAAAAGGAGGAGCCTCATTTTCCGAATTCAACGATTAAATTTTTTTCATTCGCGTATCTCAATAATGAAATTTTTCATACACAAATCTCAACGAATTTTAAATTGTTGGATTCGGAAAAGAAATTCTCTTTTTCTCTGAGAAAAGCAGCGGAGTTCATTGCTTGGATCAGATAGCCACATTTCTGTTTTTTTGTTTTTCAACGGTGAAGGGTTTTGAAAGGATATGACATCATTGCAAATTTCATGCTATTGCTGCAGCCACCAACTAGGATATGACATCATTGCACAAGTAATCATTGGACGCTTCATTGTTGTGTGAAAGTGAAACTGTGGAGGTATCGAAAATAGAAATCATGATTATTTGGTGTAATATCTTTTTTTAAATGGTAAAAATAGTAATTTCGGTTTTTATAGTTCATAAACGGATAAAAAAATTAATTTCTTTATGGTCCCATATATATAAAAAATTATAGTCAAATGGACAGCTTCCTAAGGCCCAAAAAAAGTCATTTGAGCAAAAATTTGAGTTTGAATTTGGTATGCGCAAATGTTTTTTAAATTTATTGACTATAAATTAATTTGATAATTTTAACAATATTTTTCAAATAAAAATAAAAATTAGATAAATATAAATAGACATATTATTAAGATATATTAAATTTCATACAATTTTGGTATCAATATCGCTTGATCATTGGAAAGTCGTAAATTCTTGGTCGTCTAATAATAGATAATATTTGCATCAATTTTATTATTTTTTATGTACATTATAATATATATAAAATTAAAATATAAAATATAAAATATAAATTTTCAATTTTAATTGGTCTTTAGCAGTGTTCTAAATAGCGCGCTATAGCGTTTTTGGACCTCAAACGCTACGCTATGACATCAAAATGCGCTATTTGCGCTACGGCCGCTACAGCGCTATAGCGGTCCGCTATTTGCGCTATACAATATGAGTTTTTATTTTTTTTATTTTTTTAAGCAATTTATATGGGTTTTAAATAAAGATAAAAAAATCTCAAACCGAAATTGAATTTGTTGCTACTTGCTACAGATAAATCAATTTGAAATTGGGAATAGAAATTGAAATTTGAATAGAAAAAAAGTCCAAACCGAAATTAAAATTTGAATAGAAAAAAAATAGATTATGTCATGAATCATGATGCTTAAGATATTTTTAATAGGAAAAATCGATAGTTTATGATATTACTATGGATATTTTGAACCGCAATTTGGACTTTGTGCGGGTTCAATATGAATATTATAATTTTCTTAATTACTTTGGTGTTATTTATTGTTCTATGAGACTTTAGATAATGTTGATATTTAGTACAAATATTGAATATACGAAATGTAAAAAAAAATACTATTTGGAATAGCTTCCGCTATAGCTTCCGCTATAGCGACGCTATTCGCTATAGCTTTTTTTTTAGCCTTCCCGCTACGACGCTATAAACGCTATTTAGAACCTTGGTCTTTAGAGATTATCAAAATCATAAAATTAATCGTTAATAGATCCCACCCTTAAATAAAAGAATTTGCTGTTGAACACGCAGAAAAGAAGCATACTATACTGGAATAGGCTTAATTGGGCCCAACTGTGCTTTATTGGGCCTAGTAAGCAAAGGAATGGATCACTCCTTTTGATTGATTGATGTGATCTGGACCGTTGTTGATCAGAGAGAAAGGAATGGATCACTCCTTTTAGTTTGAAACGGAGTAGATAACAACCATTACGCCTCAACAATGGAAGTATCCTCCGGGCTCTCTCTTCCAACCCTTTTGGGTAATTTTTGAACAAACTCCCTTTTCCTTAAATAAAAAGGAAAAATTAATTACACTGCTGTTTCACGCCCAGTTTAGTGTTTGAATTTCGAAATTCAAAGAGTTATTTATTTTGTTTGTTCAACGGTTAGTTTAAAGGAAGCGAGTTCATGTGACCCTCAGGTGTTCGTTGAATTGCCCAGCTGAACTATTGGCTCATTTTATTTTGCTTCTTTCTGAGAAATCTTGGCTTGCTCTTGTATTGTTGAACCGTTGTGAAACTTTCATATGTTTTGCAGGCCGCCTGATGCCTTATGTTCAAAAGCGTTGGAATTTGTCAAGGAAATATCACCAATTTAAGGGGGCCATAAAATTTTCATCTTATAGTAAAAGAGGTTATGCATGCATAAGGTCAAATTTCATTGCACATTGCTTGTCAAATGATTTGAATTTGGATTCACCAAACAAACTGATACACAATGCAAGCGTCATTTATTGTGTTTCTGCTGCCATGGGTCATAACCAGGTAAATTTGCTAAAGGCTCATAACTAGACCTTAAATATTTAAAATGTTTTCGCATGCTGATTGTGTGGAAGGTGGGTCTTCGATTTGTAGGAGTCACATCCAGAATGCAATAAAAGAGTGCCGGCGATAGTCGATGCTTTGGAGAGGTTAGAGCTTTCAGCAAAGGTGGTGCTAAGTAAACCCTTCAACAAAATATTTTAGTTTGAATATGTATCATACTATATATCTCATTGTTCCTCTCTTTTGTAGTACCGTAGTTCACAAGTGTATGAAATTCAAAATTTCCAACCAGCCTCTTTAGACGATATTGCTAGGGTTCATTCAAGATCTTATGTAACTTGTCTCGAGAAGGTATTTTTTTTTCTATTCTTTGCTAATGTGCTCTTAGAAATTACCCTTTTATTTTTTTAACCTTACCTCATTAGTTGTATTGTCCCAGGATCACAGAAAGGCTTCTGTAAATAACAGTTTAAATATATTCTTGTATCTTGACAATACAAATTTTAGTACATTACTCCTTGTTATGCAAATGTGGAAAGTGAGTATACAAAATATCATATTGAGATTCCTATTTTTCTGGATTTAATTCTTTACTTCTTCCCTCAAAATAAGAATGTGCTTTATATTTTGAAGGTTATGTCTCGTGCTTCTGATGAAGGTTTAATATTTATTGAAGGATCTGGCCCCACTTATGCAACTGGGACTGTAAGTTTTTTTTTTCCTATCTTCTGTTTTCTTACTGTAGACAAAGTCTGAACCTGTAAGCCTGTTTTGTTTTGCAGACTTTTCAAGAATCTCTTCTTGCTGCTGGAGCTGGTATGTCTTTGGTTGATGCGGTGGTAAGTTTCATGTTTATATGCTTAGAGAATATGAAAATTGATGAGAATACCTGATTTATTTGGATTCATTGCAGCTTCTAAGAATTAGTTCCATCTCATATTATTTTTATAGAATTTTCATACAATTTGATGCCTTCTAGGACAGTTTGAACCTAAAGGGTAAAATGTCAGTTTAGCTGGTGAAGGGTCCCCGTCAGTCCCCCTTTCCAAATCAACATATCTTTGCTTGATCCTGAATGTCCATCATAATTAAAATAAAAAGAAAAGCTTGCATATAGACGGCCACGTAAGACTTACAGTCTCTCAAGTTTGCCACTCTGGTAATTGTCTAATGCCATGAGCATCTAGGTTCTAAAAGATTCTTTTTTGAGTTTTTTTGTTACCTGACTTAGTTACTGTTATCAAATCTGGGAACCTAAGAAAAAAGAGGAATTTTCTACCAATTAATTGGTTTTAAATATCAAAATGTAATTGCAAACAATTTTCACCTATCCCATAATTGGCATCATCATGATCTGGGGTAGTGTTTTATGCTGCTATTTGGCATCTAGCTTGTGTGTTTTTGCATAATTTTGTTTGTTTCTTTTCTTTTTGATGTGAGAGGGAAGGTTAGTGTCCAATAGGAATTTATCTAACAGATTTACTCAAACTAATACTTTACTAATTCTAATTCAAGGGTGATGCTTTATTTTTATATGCATCTTCTTAAGTTGGGTCTCCTTTGCTGATGCTTAGTTACAAACGGATATTGTGGTTTCCTAATCTTTCTAGGTTGAAGCATCACGCGTAAACCGCGACCCACCTGTGGGTTTTGCCTTAATAAGGCCGCCTGGCCACCATGCAGTTCCAGAAGGCCCAATGGGCTTCTGTGTATTTGGTAACATTGCGGTTGCAGCCCGGTATGCACAAAACAAATATGGGTTGAAACGAGTGATGATTATCGATTTCGATGTGCACCACGGCAATGGCACACATGATGCATTCTATGATGACCCTGACATTTTCTTCCTCTCTACACATCAGGTCAAGTACTTGAATGAGACTCATTTTGTCATCTTTGAAAAAAATTCATGCCCCGTCAAAACCTTAAATTTTGTTAGATACCATATTAAGGGGACAATTGTTAATTTTTTTTTTTTTTTGAAAGGATTCACATTATACCTTTGTTTGTTGCACAAACAATTTATAGGAGTGATGAAAGAGGGCTTTAGGCATTTTGAGGAAGAGCGAGTTGGGAGGAGGGGGGGGGGGGGGGGGTGTTGGCATTCTCTTACTAATGAGAAAAATTATGCAAAAAAACTTGTTGTGCACCTTTTATGGAACTTATTTTTATATAGGCTGGAAGCTATCCTGGTACGGGTAAGATAGAGCAGGTCGGTGCAGGAAGTGGTGAAGGTACAACCCTGAATCTACCTCTACCAGGTGGGGCTGGTGATTACACCATGCGATCGGTTTTTGACGAGGTCATTGCTCCTTCAGCACAGCGGTTCAAGCCTGACATCATTCTTGTTTCTGCTGGGTAAGAATTTAAATAATATGTTCACTTTTGCTGCCAAAGCCACTGTACATGTTTGCAACTAGTGCAATCTTACGGAGCATTTTAATCCTTACCTCCTGCTTGTTAGCACCACTGTTCTGATACCATTTGGTAGATCAAATGTCAATTTCATTGGTAGTTCAACATTTAATTTTCGCCAGTGCTTAATATCCCAGTTGATGGTAAATTGGATGCAATTTAGGGGATGAGTAGAAATTCAGATTAGTTGCATTTCATGATTCATTAGCTGGATAAAATGAGCGTAAGTTGTTCCATTGAACCTTAAGTGAGTATCTTTTTGGCTTAGTTGCAATTTGTGATGACAGTAATTAATTTAAACAAATTCGCAACTGTAGGGAAACCATTATGTTATGTACCCATATAGTTCTGGATGTGATCCAGTCTCAATTGACGACCCATAGATATCTGATTATATTATATTTCATTTTACATTGGCCCTAGGTATGATGCTCATGCACTTGATCCCTTGGCGGGTTTGCAATTCACGACTGGTACATACTACATGCTTGCATCAAATATAAAACAACTAGCTAAAGAACTATGCAGTGGCCGGTGCATTTTCTTCTTGGAAGGAGGGTATAATCTCCAATCTCTCTCCAGTTCTGTGGCTGACACATTTCGTGCATTGCTAGGGGAACCCAGTTTGGCTCCTCAATTTGACAATCCTGCAATGTTGTATGAGGAACCATTAAACAAAGTGAAGCAAACAGTTCAGAAAGCTAAAGTATACATTCTCTAGGAAGCAAGACACTTCTGTACATAAGATTCTGTAAAATTTCCGTGCAAGGGGATTAAGATATGAAATTGTGCAACAGTATTAGTGTGTGTGTATATATATATATATATTTTTTGACCAGAAAGAGTGCATTAGTGTATTTTTTTTTATGATACTTATCCTTAAAGTACTCACCTCCAATGTTATCTTTAACTAATTTTGACAAACTTTCTAGAAAGATGAATAAAGTGTTAATTATGGAATAAGCCAAAATGTAATTGATCACGTATGTATTTTAGGATGGTTCCTACGATGAGTTATAAAGTTTATAACAAGGGTGTATAGTTTAATATTATGACACACTGTTGAGAATCAAGAATTCGGCTGAAAAAGTTTATAACAAGGGTGAGTTTAATATTATGACATACAATGAGCCAGCCGTGATGCAAGCAAGACTAGCCAAAGATGAACGAATAGAGCTTTGTGCGGGCTGCACAAATCATGATAAGTCATCTCCAAATGAGGTAAAATCAAATGCTCAAAGGTATAACTTGAGGCAATTTTGGAAACTGAAATACGAAGTAAGCATATATAGATATTAAAAGAAAAGCAACATGAATAGATATCTAAACTCAAAATAGTACTTGAAAATTATAAAGCCATGATTGTTTAACAAATTTTGACAAACTTTCTAGAAACATGAATAGGTAAGTGTCAATTATGGAATAACCATATATGTAATGATCACGTATGTATTTTATGGTTCCGAAGATGATCAGTATTGAAGTTTATAACAAGGTTGTATAATGTAACATTATGACATCAAAAATGTGCAGAGGTCCTTGAAAATTATGGATATTCAGTAGAAGATTAATTAAGATGGCTGTTGTTAGCTATCAAAATGTGTTTTCACTTGATAAAATATGCGTGACAATTGTTATAATTGTTTCATAATTGACAAAAATATGTTCATCATATAATAGATAAATACACAGCAGAATATTCATTATACATATCTAAATGTGCAGAGGTCCTTGAAAATCTGTGTCCGGAATCTCCAAAGTAACTCAAAATTTGAGTTTAGATCCGGACTGTCCGATCATAATCCTGGCCAATCCGAACCGTGGATCCGAATTCCCAAGGGTTGCCCCGCCCCTTCAAGCTTCGATTGTCTCTCTCTCTCTGATTCCAGTAAATAAGACTTCCTTAATACCGAATCATCTCCAGTTCTCTACTTATTCCCTTGAGAGTTTACCTCGCCTTTCTCCAGGGTGCTCTTTTACTGCCAGGTACTACCCCTCCTTAGCCCACACTTAGATCGGAGCTATTGTATAACAATTAAAGATCCAATGACCCATATTGGATTTGTAATTGTCGTTGTCAAGTGATTTCTCCTCTTTCCTAACTGCTTTTATTAAATTATCTAGTATGTCATCTAAAGAGAGCTTGTCAGAGCTCCAAGTTGGTAAAAGACAGGTATCTCATGGAGAAAACGGAGAGAATAAGTCAGTTCAGAATGATATGTCAAAAGGGGAGGTAGAGGTCTCATGCTTCACAGAGGATTTGCATGATGTCACTCTCCATTTTCAAATTGTAAAGTTTTCAAAACAGGTAAATGAAGGGGCAAAAAAGAATTGCTAAGTTCCCTTTTGTTCTTTTTAACCTGGGGAAATTAATGATAAAAATAATACAGAACAGTATATGAGTACCTTATTGTTGTATATCAGTATGTGTCTGTACTAGAATCATGCTTCTTGATACCAATCAGGTGGCATCATTGTTTGGTTTTTGGTTCAGACTAAGAAAAGATGGCAAAGAAATAACATCAATTACTTTGAATCATACAGCTTGACGCTAAGCAATTTCAGTTTGGCAGAGGTACCTACTGGCATTGTGACAGTGTGCTAATGATCAGTATATGCTCCTAAGAAGATGGATTATAAGATATATGCACATATGGTTTCCAGCTTCCTGATTTCAGCATAATTGCATGGAGTTGCAATTTGCAAATAGAACAGTTCCTGAGGTATTATTTGTGATGCAGATCTATGCATGGATAGGATGCAACTCTGTGAAACTGGGCCATTATATGCTGCTGCTAAACTAGGCCTGTAAGCAGAAGTTCTTGGTCCTTTTATTCCTGTCCATTGTAAATTTGGAATTTCATAGTTCAATTCACAATTGAGGTTAGCTTGAAGTTCAACTGTGTGGTTTTAGGTTTAATAGTCTTTTATTTGTGAAATAGGGTACAATAGAGTCCTAACTGACAAAAAAATTGCAATTGCAACCTTAAAAAAGAAGAATTGCAATTGGTTAATAAGTTCAAAGAGTTGAATTGATTGAGATTATAATTGTTGCTTAATTAGTTGGGTTCATTGAAGTAAGGGTATATTCTGAAGCTGGTCGCTTAGTTTAAAACTTTAAAACTTACTTTTTATGTTGTGACTTTGTACCATGTACCCCCAGTAACCTGACAAAACTAGCATTAATTGGTAGAAATTTCATTTTGTTGTTATGTTTATTTATTATTACTAAATTTTTATTTTAAATGAAATTATTGCAGAATAATATTGTCAGTGTAACATCAATATTGGGTGGCACTTCTGACAACACGGGGTCGAGCATTGCTCGACGCCTAGGTGCAGATCATTTTGATATTTTTTATTAGCTTTGTCATATTCATTTTGCTTTTCTATTAATATCTATGCTTACTTCGTCTTTCAGTTTCAAAAACTGGCCTCAACATTGTTGTCGCATGCAATATTCCAAAAGATAGCCCGATGCTTGAGGTAATTCCTTTTTCTGAAAGGTCCAAATTTAGGTAGGTTTGGTATTGGCATGCATCTGATATTCCAATAGAACAACCATTTTTTTCCTTTTGGGTTCTCTTTGGCTTTTGTTTCCTTTTGATTTGAGGTTTCTGTGATGGTTTGAACGTAATTTGATGATTGACTATTTGCTGTTAAATCATTTCCTAACATCTTTACCTTTTTGGAAGCCGAGTCCTAGGTTTGGCCTCAAGTCTCAACTATTAATTTTGGTCCAGTCTGGTTTCTTAACTTTTATTGGTACAGTCAGCTCCTAGAACTTTTGGATTTAATACACTTGTGAACACCTTATTTTACTGACGGGTTATCTGGCAGGATACCTATAAGCAATGAAAAATTTGTAGGATGGATGAAATATAATATAGTTACCACATACTTCCCATTTAAAATGGATGCTGGTAAATGATGATTTTGAGATTTGAAATTTTGAATAGAGTAGTTGCATAGATGTGTAGAAAGTGCTATAGGTGCCCAAATGGGAAGGATTTTAGTCTAAGCATAACATTGTACTTTATCTTTTATGTGTGTTCCAGGCAACTGCAGAAAGGAAGCTAACAGAGAGATTGGCAGGTCTAGGTTATTTCCGGCCTCGAGAATTATAAAATTAGATCGGCATCAAAATTTGAAAACAAGTTGTGTTTCTTTTCTTGAATGTTTACTTGTATTGGATATATTGATTATTGGAAAACACTAAAGGGGAGAAATAGTGTTATTGGTCTGAAGGCTAATTCTTTGTACTAGTAGTTTCTTTGCTTAGTGACATATCACATATGTTGCAATGGTTGTGATATTTACATGCTACTCGATCATGCATTTGTGAACTGAGACAGGTTAATTAGTTCCTCAATTATTTACTTGTACATACTCATCCATCTTATAAGATGTGTTTGGATCGTCAAACAAAAAAAGAAAAAAAAGAAATAGTACTACAATTTTGAGATTCAATTTATCGCGTGATAATAGGTGCTAAAAAGTGCTAATACTAATAGTAAGAGAAAACAATACTAGCCCAATTCTATTAAGAGAAAACAAAAAAAGATTTGAATATATTTAAATTAAAATAAAAACACTATTTCGGAGCATTCTGATGCATGAAAAATATACTCTTAGTTGTCTAGAAAGCAAAATTACATTACAAATCTCCTTCACTCATTCATTTATTCTTTTAATTAAGATAAAATAGTGAAAAGTAATTAAGAAAGGGCACATCGCTTTCCGTTTATGGCGATCTGAGACGTGTTTGTTTTCTCTTCCTCGTACGAATTACGAATAGTTTATTGCTCTTCACAGTCATCAAAATCCAAATATTTGAATTAACGATTTGGTTTACCCAAATGGATTTGCTGACAGATCATCAGCTATCCCCGTTCCGTCCCAAGCAGCACTATTTTTTGAGATAGCCCCAATCAGCACTGAAAGCAATGCATTTAAACACCCCATACTCTCTTGCCGGATATTTTTTTGTCAACATATATACTGTCATAATGTGGAATTTTGAATTCAGATTCAGTGAAGTAATCTAAAAATTGGGTTTTGGATCGGGACCGTCCGATTTGAATCCGTGATCATTCAACTAAAGTGGAGCGCATGTATCTCGAGAGACAAGTTCAATTCCGAGGTGATCTCGAGCAACGGATTCGATTCGGACGGTTCCGATCCAACATCCAAAAATTGGGTTACTTTAGGGGATTCGAACCCTGGGATTTTACTTACAGACGAGACCCCCTTTTTTGGAATCTGGATCCTCTAAGGCTATGCTTTAGAAATAGTGCGCGGAGAAGGGAAGGAACAGGAAGAAAAGTGATCAGCGTGTCGTTCATCTCTGCACATTATTTCGTACACTCCGATTTAGGAGTAACAAAACTCATCAAAATACACAGCGTTGTCACCTCTGCATAGTGTTGGTTCCCTTCCGCTCCCCTCCACCTCCTCTTCGATTTTCCTCTTCTGGAGCAGGTGAAGGAGTTCGAGCACCTTGCAGTCTGGTCGCTCTTCACCTCCTTTCTCTTTCCTTTCCTTTAATAACGACCTCTTTTCCTCCTCTGGAGCATGACCTAAGGTAACTCAAATTTTGAGTTTGGATCCGGACCATCCAACTGTAGCACATGCCAATTTGGTCCGAGATAAAAATATTGTACCAAAATAGATTGAACGGTCCGGATCGAAACTCAAAATTTGAGTTACCTCATGATATGAATTCCTTTTTTTGAGGAAAGTATGATAATTTTTCTTTAGAGTTTTTTTGCCCTGTCAGTGAACTGCTACATATTGCGATGTGTCCAAATTTGCTACAGGAAATTGGATCAAGTGTACAGCCGTACGCTGACAAGAATCCGACTCCATGGGAACTTCTCACTCCAGTTTTCACTCTTCACACACCTTCAATTAAAAATGTGCTGACGTGCTTGAGAGGCGACTGGCGAGAACTCTCTGTAGCAAGTTATCTGTGATGTGTCTACGTTAAGAGTTAGGTGGAAGCATTTTTATATCCGTATTTGTTGTAAATTGTTCTTAATAAGAGGGCGGTGCAATTGCTGCCAACTATTAAAAAAAAAAATAAGAGGGCGGAACTAGAATTTGAGTACAGGGATGCTAAATAATATCTTTATTTTTTTAATAAAAAATGTATAATACAATATAATACAAGAAGGGATCTGTTTATACTATTTTTTGGTGACACCAGATTACATATTACATTTTTAAAGTCCAAACAGTCGATCTAAACCGTTTAGCATGATGAATATATTAAAATGTGTTTGCAAATCAAATTTTACATTTTTTTTGAATTTTTTTTACTATTTATTAAGATGGGTACAAAAATTCAATGGAAGGATCCATTTTCTACATAGGATCGGGCATTATTTTTTCTATATAGGATCCGTTTTCTATATAGGATCATGGCAGTTTCAGATGGGTACAAAAATTTAATATATAGAATCGGGCATTATTTTTCCTATATATATAGGTATGACCTTTTCAAATTGGAAGGATCCGTTTTCTTTTGTTCACTGCATAAACACAAAATCGAAACGTCCAAATAAAATATGAAGCCCAGTCTGCTGTGACTTTGATTTTTAAAATTTAGTCAAGCCCTTTAAATTTGTTAGTATTATTGGGGTTGCTAATACATATAAAATAGACAAATTAGTAAGAATTTTAGATACTTGATAATAAAATTTTGAAAACTTGGGGTGGCTTAGCACCCCCAGTTTGAACTATCATCTGCCCCTATTCTTAATCGTAATTTATCATTATCCGTTACAAATTATCTTACCGGTATCATACCCTTATCCGTTATGGTTGTCAGATAACTAAACGGTAGCTAGTAAATAATGGTAATACTAATATAATAATTATTCATATTATTTATTAAATAATACATTAAAACATATATATTCATTTCACACATGCACATTATTTTATTGAAATTTTTTTTCTGATCATACTAAGTGCAAATAAACTAATTAAAGTACTCTTTCAATGCTTATTAATATATATATAAGAGTGAGGCTATGGTACTTCGGCTAGTGTACTATAGCTAGTGTACTACGGCTTAGTATGATACTTTTTAAAATCCTAACGGTCGATCCGAACTGTTCAATGTGATATCCATATGAATATGTACTTGCAAACTAAATTTTATATTTTTTCGAATTTTTTTACTATTTTTTTTAGATAGGTAGAATTTTGATGGTCCAAAATTTGTATAAAACACTGAAAATTCTACCTATCTAAAAAAATAGTAAAAAAATTTGAAAAAATATAAAATTTAGTTTGCAAGTACATATTCATATGGATATCACATTGAACGGTTCGGATCGACCGTTAGGATTTTAAAAAGTACCATATTGAGTCGTAGAACACTAACCATAGTACACTAGCCGAAGTACCATAGCCTCACTCTATATATAATTACCCAATTGGGCAACGGGTACAAAATAGACTTTATCCGTACTCTTACTTGTATAGATAATGAAAAAAATCTTTACCCATACCAGTACCCGATAAGTTTATGAAAAAAATATTATCTGTACCCGTCTTATCGGATACGGTACGGATCCGATAAATGAATAAAAGGGTGCCATTGACACTCCCTAGTTATCTGTAACTAAAGTGGTAGCAGTCTTTAAATATCGTGGAAATAAATAATAAATTACTCTAGGGACTTCTTTCTTCTGCGTGAGAAAAAAATAAATGGGAAGCGTGAATGGTGATCAACGAGGAGAGAGGACAGTGGGACCCAGTGGCGTAAAGTTAAAGAACCTGAGAAGGTGGTTTAATTTAGGTCCGTTTAGACCGGACCAAATTTAAGCTATTCCATGTTAGGCCAAACAATTTAAATCATGTTTGGTGGAATAAGTGGCCTAAAGCCTTTAGGCCATCTTTAGGCCACAACCAAACATGGTGTATACGCGCGTAGCTCTCACACTGTTTTACATAATTTGGTTTTTCTCTTGTAAATGCTGATCATAGAGAACAGACTGGACGGTACAACTGGAGAAGGTATCGGAGAAGTACTGGACGGTACAACTGGAGAGAACAGACAATCATGGCCAGTAATTTGTGAACACTATCAGAGAAGC
>JAJGRX010000437.1:0-19025 GCA_025461125.1 Carex kokanica
ACTATTAGTGCGGAAGTTGAAATTAGCATGTTATGCATTTGTTTATAGCTAAGTTTGCACTTTGGAGGTTTAAAAATTAAGTTAAGAAGTTCAAGATAAATTATTCAAGAATGATTGTGTTTAAATTAAGAAGAATCTTATGGTTAGTGGAAAACTTCCACTAACCATTAAAAAAAAATTAAGAAGAATCAAAGTGTGCATTTTATGGGTGCAAAAATTTCATAAAAGATTTTTCAAGGAAGTTTATAAAGATATTATTAGCATGTAATCAAATTTAATTTTATAATATTTAATAATATGAGCTTTTTTTTTGGATAGGTTCTGGTAAGTTATCATCTACAAAAAAAAATTAAAAATAAATGTCCTCTAATTTCCGAGATTGTTAAAACGACTACAAATAGAATCATTTTAACCAATAAAAATTGTTTATCTAAAAAAACAAAATAATAAAATAATTTTAACTAAAAAAATAAACAGAATCAGTTTAACAAACATAATAAGATTTTTGCTGTAAAACCCAAAATATCCGAAGCAAATTAGAGTCTAGTTCAAATCAACAAATGAAAAATGTGTTACGGAAGGTTGGTTGAAATTATTTGTAGAATCTAATTTCAAATTTAAGAGTCGTGTCCAACAAAATCTACTAAAAAAATATAGGTGTCTGGTCAATTTCCAACGAATTCAGAGTAGGTCCGATGGATGTGATGACCATCCGATCAGCATCAGGATTCGTGCAATCTGCATCAAAATCCGTGCGAGTATGTATCAATTTCCGTGCACACAGATTTAATGCTAATCGTACGGTGCTAAAGTTAATTGAACATAAAAATAGATCCGATTCCATCGGAGGACATCGGACCTACTCCTATCTCATTTCCACTAGACATGGAAATGGGAAATGGGCTACAAACTCGTACATAATTTCCTCCTCATTATAAATCATTAATAGGCGAACCATACAATCTTTTTATGATATTAATAATAAATAAATAAATACATGGCATAAGAACACTCAATTTTTGCCAGTGTCCGTTCTATTTTTGCAAATTGAGCATCCACTAATTATGCATTTAATTAATTTATTTTTAGTATCACTATCACTAAAAAAACTGGATTGGTTTGTCTATTACTAATTAGGAACGATGAGAAAATTATTTAAAATAGGACACCTAATTTCTCTCTCATAAAACTAGGGTTGGCAACGAACCGAGTCGAGTTAGGCGTAGTTCGTGACTCTCTTGTTTTGGAAATGAATGAGTCGAGACGGAACTAGAAATTCATGATAGGGGGTGCTAAAATTTAAAATGAACAATATATGTTGTTCGTGGGAATTTAACCCTAACTCTCTACAATTACAAAGTAAGCTTTAACCACTAAAGTACAAGTAAACACGTGATATTTCATGAGGAGGGCTGCGCTATATAAAAAGTTCTAAAAAAGTAAAATTCAATTAAATTTCAATATACATAACTAAAATATTAAAATTATAGAGTAGCTTAGCATCCGTACGGGGTGAATGTAGATCCGCCCCTGAATGAGTCAACATTAAAATTCAAGCTAAATAAGTGGCTTGTGGCTCGCTTGTTTTCGGATCGAGCCATAAATGAGCAAGCACTTTCCAAACAAGCCACAAGCCGCGTGTTTTTTTTGTCACCCAACTGGCAACGAGCCGAGCTAGACGTAACTCATGGCTCGCTCGTTTCCAAAACGAGACAGTCACAAATAAGCTAACATTAGAGTTCAAGCTAAAAAAAGTGGCTCGTGACTCACTTGATAAAAAATATATTGCAAGGTCTAATAAAAAATATTTTATTTTAATGTCTTAATCCATCACATTTTAAGCAAAAGAATTTATTATGTAACGCGGAATACTGGAGATTTTTGACTTAACCGATTTTGTATTCTTGTAGAGCCCATTTCAACGGCTGGTTGGAATAATTGACCACACACACCTATATTTTATTATAGGAATTTTCGTTGAGCACGCCACTTAAATTTGAAATCAGATACTACGAATAATTCAATGAACCTTACGTAACATCCTTTTTTTTATCATTTGTTGCTTTTTTACTAGACTCTGAATTGCTTCGAATTATGGATGTTCGTTGGGTCCGGTTTAGTCGGTTTTGAACCGAACCGAATTAGTTTGGTTTAATGGTTCGGTTCGGTTTACTTTTTTAAAACCGAATTATAATTTCGGTTCGGTTCGGTTTGAAATTTTTTAAAACCGAAATAACCGAACCGACCGAACTTTTATATTATGAATTTGGTCCGGACCGTCCGGTTTATTTTCTTAATCAATTGCTTTAAATATTTCGGTTTATTTCTTAATATAATGCGGTTTATTACAAATCAATTACTTTAAATAAAAATTAATATATTTTGATTGAACCGAACAACCGAAATAAAACTTTGGTTCGGTTCGGTTCGGTTGTAATGCTAAATCGGTTCGGTTCGATTCTATTTTAGAAACCGAATTATTACTTTAGTTTGCCTAATTCGGTTCCGATGAACACCCCTACTTCGGATATGATGGGTTTTACGGAAAAAAACGTGTGTTTGTTAAAGTGATTGGGATTCTTTGATTTAAAAGAACAGAACGGTGCTTTTATTAGTTAACATGATTTGATTTTTTTTTTTACAAGAACTTTTTATTGGTTGACTAATGCATACTAATAATAAATTTACCCTTGCAATACCTGAATCCATATCGTCACGTGTACCAGACCTAGTACAATAGGATCCAAATTTGCTGAAATTTGAGATCAATCAACAGTAATTTTGAAATTTCAGAAATTTCAAATTCAGCCATTGAATTGTTTCGAGATGCGTGCACAAAAAAAGTTGGACGACTGGATCTCAAATTTCAGGAATTTCAGAATTACTGTTCATGGATCTCGAATTTCAGCTGATTTGAATCCAGTACAATATGAGTTGACAAACTCTTAGCCGAGTGATTAAAATCCGGTACCTATTTAGTATTTAGTATTTAGGGTACATTTGGATGTGTCAAGAATATAACTATTTAGAATAAGAGCTATTCGGAATAGCAATGTGCATCCAAACAACAATTTTGCTATTTAGAATGCTAGAATAGTTGTTATTCTCTATTCCTTGTAAATGTTGGAATAACTACTATTCGAAGTTTGAAGAGAGAAAAAATATTTCCTTTTGGATTTCTGACAATACAGTTCCGAAATGACAAAGTTGACACCACTTTTGCTATCTCTAAGTCGTGATAATTTGTTTGAGACCCCACTTGTCTATCTTTCATCTTAATTAACACCTTGTTAACACTATTATTTCTCGCTTCCAGCTATTCACTATTTCAAATGTACAATCCAAACAACATTTTTACTAATCTGAATAGCACTATTTTCACACTAATTTGAAAATCGCTATTTTTTCTCTATTCTCATCTACTATTATCAAATTTCACTATTCTAGCTCTTCTAGCTCCTATCCAAATACTCTTAAATATAAAGGTCCATTTTTTAGATTTGTGCACATCAAAGAACGGTTTGAATTCAGTAATTCTACGTACAGTACCTTGGGTGTCCCTTTTTAAGTGACAGAGAAAATAACTGTTGCTCAGTGGGGCTATGTAGGTGATAAGGTAGAACACAAGTTACAAAATTGAACTGGATCATTACTTTTCATTGGGGGAGATTGACAATGGTCAATACAGTACTTTCTGCTACCCACTCTTACCTTATCTTTGTATAAAATGTCAGGAATAGTGATAGAATTGATAGAATAAAATGTAGATTTTTATGGCAAAGCTCATGTGGTAAAATAAATAAATATGTTTTAGTATATTTGAAAAAATGGTCAAATAGTTAAATTCTGGAAAGATATATGGTTTAATAACATCAAGCAACCAATTAAGTAAAACAGTAAACTAAAGCTACTGACAAAATTAAAGCAAGAAAGACACCACTTAATCAAGATCTTAAACAAAAGCAATCACTTGCACAGGTAAGTTACATCAAAAGATAACACAAGATGCACAATGTTCCTTGACTTCACTCTAAAATTTTGCTAAGCTAATAATAAGTCCTCTTAAGCTTCTTGCACTTTACAAGAATCCCCCTGAAAAGTCAATCTATCTCTTAAAGTCTAGATAATCTATAAAAATGCATTAATTTCAATGGTTAATTGTTGGCACATTGATATAAAACAAGCTGCAAAGTTGAACTTCTACAACCAACACCTAAAACAAGCTAACAAAAAGTATGATAGAGATGAAGAACACACAAGTCTATCACAGGAGGAAAATAATACATGGTGTTGATATGGAGAACATTCAAAACAAAATTGTATTGTACAACAATTATTTCAAATTTTACAAGTATATATGTTTGCATGATGCAAATAAACTAATCTTTTACTTGTGTACAACAATTCTTTTGTTGTTTAACTTTAATAACAAGAAAAATCATTTTCAATGTGATTACCACTAACTTTAAATTAAATGCTCCTCCCTTTTCTTGCATGCTAGTTATTTAGAAAAATACAAGTAAAAATATGGTGCTATATACCAAACCAGTTAATAAACAAAAAACATAAAATTTAAGAAATAACAACAGGATGACAAACTAATGCTAAAAAATTCAGAAATTGAAAAATGCAACTGAACAGAAAAAAATACCTTTTTGTCTCACAAAAGTAGCTATTTGGATACTTGATGCGTGGAAAGGTCTGTGATTCACAAAGAACTTCTGACCCTATCACAAATCTCTTCCAACAGGGAGGGATAACGGCCCATCAACTGCACGTAATCATGTGTTACTGACAACAGGACAAGGTTTTTCTGATCACTAACAAAACCGATGCACATATCCCTAAGATCATCTAGATCCAGCTCCTCGGCCAAGGTTAAGGTACTTAGAGCCGTATCCATAGTGATATCCCTCATTAACCTATCTTCACACAACATCTTCAACCCATCCAATGCATATCTGTCAGCAGCTACCAATAAATGCTGAGTCATTGTAACAAGTGAATATTTTCATCGGACATATCAGGGAGCGAGTCAGTGTAGATGAAATGGAGCATGGCCTTGAAAACTGTTGCCTTTATATCTTTAATAGTTATGGTCGCGGTTTTGCTCTCAACCATTGACCCGAAGAGCTCTGCATTGAATACTGGCGACCGGGCAGCGAGCACCAATCTATGAGCAGGGAAAATTCCCCCCTCCACCTCAAATCTCACATCAGCAGTCTCCTTCCTATCCAACAGCTGAACAAAATGTTCATCTATGCTAAACGGCATGATGCCATTAACAAACCGCTTCGGCACTTCCTTGTAGAACTCGCTGAGGATCGTTATACTGCAGACAAGTGTGAAACAACCATCTCTTACAAAGTGCGCCTCCAGCTCAGACCGTCTCATGAAATGTGGGATATCACATTCATTCCAACCTTCTGGATCAAAGGTGATCATTTTTCCACGTGTGCATGCCTTGGAAGAAGGCCGGCCATATTATCCAACAGGCCGAACGTGTAAGAAAAGTCAGATTCCCAGATTTGCAATGCCTTTCCATGTTAGTCCTATGGCCTCTTCAGAGCCTGGAGGGTAGTAAAGGATTTTGAACTCATGACCATTCACTTTGAAGATGGGAGAGGTGATGAAATTATTATCGGGGATGTTTTTAGTTTTGGAGTACTGAACTTTAAACTGGTATGTTCCCGATGCTACCTCCATGCTCATGAATGTGGCATCTTTCTCAGAGTTGTCGTTGTTTGGCAAGTTCATTATTGAATAGTTGGTTAGTTATAGGCGGTTCTTGGATTATCTAAGAATGTAGAGTTGTTTCAGTGGTCAGGAAGGCAAATACCAATGTTGTTTTCACTGGGTCATTTGATCAAGCATGAGAGAGTAGCCCAAACAGAAACCTGCACAAAAAAAACAATGGAGGTATGATGAAACCCTTCAGATATAATCCCAGAAAATGCCAAAGATGGATGGTAAATTATCAAAGATGAATTATTTAGTAAAAAATAGGGACGTGATTTAGTGTCAAAATACAAAAAGTTCAAAATTGGCAACGCCTAGACCCTAAAAAAAAAAAAAAAAAAAAAATTTTTTTGGCAACGCCTAGATATGAGTTGTTGAGAAAAAGAGAAAATTAAAGAGCATTTCCATGTGTAAAGCTAATGTGTACACATTGACCAGACAGCATAAAGAAGACTATGGGGTTCTTCTCAGTTTGGCATTTCATCAAACAGAAGGTGGTGCCATATCTAGGTACGTACACTTTTGGTGATTCTACTCCCATTGATCCTAATCACTAAAAATACAATAGAAATCACTCACTTCCATGTGAAATCACTGGAAAACTAATTCTACAATTTATTAAATGTCCAGAGCAATTAACTGCTACCAATTTTTTTCATGAAATCTACAATGTTAGCGCTTTGCCATTCGCCAACACGAAATAAAACCTACCTTTGCGGGTTGCGGCGCATCTTTCTCCAATGATCTCCACTTCTTTTCTTCTCCGTGCTCACAGAACAAGTCCTTTTATCGTTATCTTTCGATTTCCTAATTGTCCGAGAACAGAATTAAAATTAGGGTTTTAGCAATGAGAGTTGGGATCCGTATCCTCTTCATTAACTCAAAAGGGAATCTTTTGAGTTAATGAATTTCAACTGTCTGATTTTAAACGGAGCCAATCCGGCTCGTGTCTATAACATAGGGGACCTTTAATATTAGTGCAGATCTAGTTCACACGAATGTTAAAACAAATTGGACAGTCCAGATTCATTAACTCAAAAGATTCTCTTTTGAGTTAATGCAGAGGATATGATTCCGTTTGACATGCCTTGTCCCTCACCAACAGGCAACTAGCCCATTTCCAAAACACAAGACAGCATTAAGTTATTGAAAAGCCCAACTAATATTGGCCCAGTCTCTTGGGCCCACTTCGACTTTCTCGAACAAAAGAAACAAATCGATATTAATTTTTATTAATTAATAAAATAAAAAGAAATAACATTTCAACGACCTCTCGGAGTCTCGGTTCTCTCTCTCCCTTCGTTTTCCCTAGCCGAGGAGAAACGAATATCACGCTAAAAATTAGCAATCAGAACACGATAATCAAAAGCACATTAACGGAGAGCAAGATTCATAGGGAAGAGAAGAGGAGAAGGGATGAGGGGCTCGGACAGCAGGTTCTTACAAGAACTGGTGCTGTACGCCGCGAGCGCGGCTCTGAGCTGTTTGGTTCTCTTCGCCGGTCTGAAGCACCTCGACCCGAACCGCGCCGCATCTAAGAAGGCTCTCGAGCAAAGAAGGAGATCGCCAACCGCCTCGGGCGCCCCCTTATCAACCACCCCTTACGAGGTTTCATTTTCCCATTCATTCCAATTATTGCGATAGATAGGCATTATTATGGATTTAACTGATTGAATCGCTGAGGTCATTGTAAATTAGCCCTTAAAATCTCACCTTTTCTGCAATATAATTCTGTTGCCCTTCAGATTTCCAGTTTTAGTGAATTACCATTAATACGAATTTAATCTGGCATATACATTTTTTTATTTTATTTTATCTTGATTTCGTGTTTAGGGGAAAAGGTATCTTATTGGAAATAAGGGAAAGATATATCACATTTGACAAGAAATGTCCATTTAACAACCAAAAGAAAAAAAAATGTTATCCAAAATGTGGTCTCGAGTGATAATTAAGAGGAAAACTTGTATATTGCAATGGTGTAGGATGTGATTGCATGTGATGTGATAAATCCGGACCACATTGATGTGGAGTTCGACTTGATTGGTGGACTGGATAAGGTCAAGCAGGCGCTATGCGAACTGGTCATCCTGCCCTTGCGCCGGCCCGAACTGTTTTCATATGGAAAGCTCCTGACTCCTCAGAAAGGAGTGCTCTTGTATGGCCCGCCTGGTACCGGCAAGACCATGCTTGCCAAGGCAATTGCCAAGGAGTCTGGCGCAGTCTTTATTAATGTCAGGATTTCCAATTTGATGAGCAAGTGGTTTGGTGATGCTCAGAAACTCGGTTAGTGCTTCTTGGTTTTATATCTTAAGATTTCTTTGGAATTATATTTGGCTTATTTATGCTATTAAGTTGGTTTTTCTAGGGTGCATAATTGAACTTCCATTTACATGATAGTTGAGCATGATAATGCACCTAAATAACACTGTAACCATATTTCATGCTTTACCAGTAAGTTTACCATGTCATCATGTATCAGTCAAAATTTGCTGGCCTGGGTATGACAATGTTGGTATTCCACATTCATGTGCTTTATTTATTTTAATCCGATTTGGACTCGAGGAAAAGAATAGCATCAATTTTGACTGGTACTGTAGTAATATGGTCTCTTTTGCGAATATCCAAATAAACACTTGGTGCAAGTCTTAAGTTTGAGAAATGTTAGGTGTTATTTGCATATCTGAGAAGATATGTGTTATTTGTACCAGTAATGAAGCAATATCTTGTTAACTACCATTCTGTTCTGATCTTTATATTTTGAACTCGTTATGTTTAACTGTGGCAGTGGCGGCTGTATTTAGCCTGGCATATAAGCTTCAGCCGGCGATTATATTTATAGATGAGGTTGACAGTTTCTTGGGGCAAAGGCGTAACACTGACCATGAGGCCATGACTAACATGAAAACTGAGTTTATGTCCTTGTGGGATGGTTTCACCACTGATCGTTAGTTACTATCTCTAATTACTTAAAACTCCAGTTTTCCCATTTGTGCTCAATGTGTAGGTTTTAAGTATCCGTACCTGATGTGTATCAGTATCCATATCCATATGTTATACTGTATCAGATATGATGCAGTATCTATATTGGTATCTATACTGTATAAGGTTTTCTGTTCATACTGATAATCTTATCAAGAAGCCTAATAATAAAAAATAATATGACCCAAATAGTTTAGTTTCCTTTTCTTAAAAAATGCCTTACCGGACATATTCTTTGTTCTATTTTATTCAAAACCACTTCATAATCAATTGATTGACTGATTAGTTGGTTACCGTTATTTGCTTTGTAGAGCATGCACGTGTGATGGTTCTAGCTGCACAAACCGGCCAGGTGAATTAGACGAGGCAATACTCAGGAGGTTCACACAGATTTTTGAAATTGGCTACCCTGACCAAAGTGAAAGAGCAAAGATACTCAAAGTCATTCTGAAAGGAGAGAGAGTCGAGGAGGACATTAATTATGATTTTATTGCTACTTTGTGTGAAGGTTTCACCGGTTCTGACATACTTGAGTTGTGCAAACAAGCTGCCTTCTTCCCAATCAGAGAGTACTTGGATGAAGAAAAGAAAGGGGAAACAACCCATGTAAGTAGTGTCTCTGCATATATATTTTAACATTTGCATCATACCCCTTGCAAAATTGCAAAATAGAAAGCATAATTTGGACATTTTAATAGAAAAATCTGGAGTGCCTCTCTATTTTAATTTGGACATTCCTATTTTGCAGAGGCCTAGGCCCTTGAGGCAAACTGACCTGGAAAAGGCTCTGTTATCTTCTAGAAAAGGAAAGAATGCTGCAAGCAGATCATTACAATCTTCACAAATTCCAGTGTGGGCCCTGCCGTCAGAGTCTGACGACAACCAGGTGCGAAGTGCCATCTATGAGATATCCAACCTCATGTCCAGAATTGCCCAAAATAGAGAGCCTGAGCCCCAGGATGAGGAAGACCCTTCTTCCCCTTGAATTTCTAGCCCAACATCGTAAGGTGTTCCTTTTTTGTTTGACAGTTAAATTTTTGCAAGTCAGGTAATGGAGCATACATACAACCAATGGGACTGTAAAGATATTAAGATTTTAGTTTATTTCCTGAATTTGTCGCTGTTTTTCAACTTCTCTCGCATCTCCAAGGATGTTCTTCATTATTGAGAGGGATGGTGGGGGGGATAAAATTATGTTCAATTACACAATATTTTGTTTTTGAGGTTTATTTCAGATCTTGTTATGGAAAAAAATTAATTAGAATAGAAGAAATACACTTGGTAAATTTTTTATAGCCCTGTTCAAAATATTGATAGGAGGCCATGATGAATTTTAATAGTTTGTTGATTGCTTATTATTTGTTACTATTTTTTATAGTGATTGTTTGCTACTGAGATCTTCCAAAACACTAATTAGTTGGGACCAGTCAACTAGACCAAAAACCAAGCGCTTCTATCTGGTACACAACTGTTTATCAGAAACATGATCGACTGAGCAGCGCACTCTTTGTTGAAAAAAGAAGAAGAAAAGATTGTACCTTGTGAAACATGTTATCATGGCATACGCATTGATAATGTTTTATTTCAAACTTTTTGACTTCGTTACTTTCTGTCCTGCACTTGCAGCCGACCACGCTGTTTACTTTTAGTTATTTTAAACTTTGATGATGTTTATCTTGTACTATCGGTGTTTTACACGGCAAGCACTTGTATTGTTGCATTAAAAAATGCAAAAGAGCAAGAACCAAAGGTAAACAGTATAAATCATATCTTCTTCATACAGAACTATCCTACTTGACCAACATTTGTATAAAGCACCAGTGAACAAACAAAGCAATACACCCAGTCAATCAAAGAACAAAAAACAAAACAAAAGTTTAATTATACACAGGTTATCAAGAGCAAGCGCATTGTGTTCCTTTCCTTAAAGCACTCGTCTCCATCATGGAGACCTCAGGGACGACTGACAGCTGGGTCCCTTTTAGCACCAACACATCGCCATTGTTGTTCGCTCCATTTAGCCGGCGTGCTTCGTCTAATTCCAATGCCTTTCTTGACACCACTGAGTATACCTCTTCCAAGAGCTGTAAAAATGCGCTTTCCACATTGTCACCTGTCAATTACTGCTGAATTAGTAAAAAAAAAATCAATGGTTGAATAATAAAAAGATAACGAGAAGCAAAAGATTATTAATTGGATAATAACATGGAAGAAAAGAAGAAGAAGGTACTGATTATGATACATTGGAGCAGTCTATTAGGTATTAGTACTACCAGAAAAGGTGACCTAAAATAAATGCTATTGTCCTTTCAGAAAATGACACAGAAAATTGGAAGAATTGCAACTACTGAAACATGGCAATGACAGATGCTCCATCAAATTGAAAATTGCCTCTTATATGGTTATCAAGTCATGAATGAGGATCAAGGCCTCCAGATTTAGAGAAGAAGAGTTATTATGTGCTATTAATAATTAGACATCTGTACCACTAAAAGCAGATGATTCAGAGAAGAAGAGTCCCTGCTCCTCTGCAAAGGCTATTGCATCGTCGGTTGGGACGTCACGCTTTTGTGCCAAGTCAGCTTTGTTGCCTATCAACATGACCACAATGGAGCCATCAGCATGGGCCCGGAGCTCGTCGAGCCACCTTGCCACGTGGTCAAATGTGGACCGCCGTGTGATATCATACACTAGCATTGCACCTAGAGCCCCTCTATAATATGCACTTGTGACTGCTCTGTATCTGTACCGGATCAATTCTAAATTATGTTTTGTTCTTTAAGAAAATACTAATAAAAATTTGTAAATGGCAACACAAATAATGAATTTGGATACTGTCATGGTCCATCAGAATCATGTGCTTAATTTATTTTATTCTGAAAGTGACATTTGCTGGAATTAAAAGCAATGGTTTTTCTTAAGATACCAACATAATTCTTGTATAATGACAAGGAGCTACACTGACATCCAACTAAACAAATTAAGAATCATGCTTTAAAGCATTCCTGATCTGTCACTAATTTATCGGACCAAATCGATAGAGAATTCACAAATTTGTTTTTTTCTTTTTGAATTATTTGTTTGAACTTTGAACTTGAAGGAAGTCACAGAATTGCACCTTATCTGGTCCCCCATCTCTTCCTTAAATGTTCTAAAATTGACAGCTACTGCTGTGAGCTAAGAGACAGACAATGCATGGAGACAAATTCTTGGTTCGTAATTAATGCTTGCACCGGAAAAGTTAGATTAGGCTCGCCGCTAAGTTAGTTCTAGAATATCTGTGCATAGTCCTAATTTTTAAAGGAAAAATATAGAAAATCTATTTCTCAGACAATTACAATAAAAATAATATATATATAGAGAAAGAGAGTCTGGCTAATATATTTTTAAGTAGCATTTTAGTCCATATGCTTCTAATTCAAAATCCATCTGATAAACTTAAAATGAAAAATTCTAAACCGTTCAATCGAGAGCTTCATTTACATATAGTTTTTTTTATTTTTAATTCATTTAGTATCAAGTCAAGCGGTCAAAAAATAAAGATTTGTGCACATATTGATGCATTTGATTGTATGTCAAAAAAGATAATCTTTAAAAAATCATAAAAAATAGAAAAAAAAATTCTAAAAATAGTAAAAATTGGTAGTCTACAAGTTTAATATATAAAAAATTTACTGAGCTACTTAATTCGACGTTTCAAATGTAAAATTTTGAAATTTGACCGGTTAGTATTTCGACCGAAGTGTTTACAAAAACATATTAACCGGACTCTATATACACTTTAGTAGCATTTCAGTCTGTATGCTTCCAATATTTAATGTATTTTTTAGTTAATATTTCATGGAGAGATTTGTCATAAGTTTACTAAAATTATTTGTTTTAGACAGAGCTTGGCATATATTTTTATTAAAAAATTTGCTTAAGTTGCCAACAGTTATAAATCTTTGTTTGCCTTCAAAATCCTATGCCACATTTCAGTTGGAAATTGTAATGAATGAACTGATTGGTACATGTATAAGCAATAAATGCTAATCCGGTGGCAACCAAATTGATGTAAGATATATATAATCGGAGCTATATATATATGTGTGTGTGAAAAGGGCTACGGTGCTACGCGTAGTATAGAGGGCCTTTCGTGCTACGGCTCAATATTGAGTTTTCAAAATTCTAACGGTCGATCTGAACTGTTCAACATGATCTCCACACGAATATGTACTTGCAAACCAAATTTTACAATTTTTAGAAATCTTTTACTATTTTTTTAGATAGGTAGAAAATCACTTGATCTGAAAATTTTGTACCATTGATTTTCTACCTATCTAAAATAAATAATAATTTTTTAAAAAAAAATGTAAAATTTGGTTTGTAAGTACATATTTGTATGGAGATCATGTTGAACGGTTCGGATCGACCGTTAGAATTTTGAAAACTCAAATATTGAGCCGTAGAATGGAGCCCTCTATGCTACGCGTAGCACCGTAGCCATTTCCTATATATATACAAATAACAATTAACGAAGATGGCTCAAACTAATGGTGGGTCCCACGCAAGATCATGTCAGTGGGTCAGTGCCATGGAAATCACGTGACCATAGCTTATCCTAATTAGCATATTAGCCTGCTAGCATTTGAAATCCAGAAAAAACCAAAATAACAATAAATAGTTAGATTTTTTTGGCAGCATTTTATCATGTATTTGTTTTGAGTTAGAGCAGAAAATTCGTAATTCGAAAATAATTCGACACATAAAGTACGTGATTGGAATATAATACATGTATAATTCAGAAATAATTTAATTATTTATAATCCAAGTTTGATATAAAAATATCAATATTTTATATATTAACTTTAATTTTTATAAATTAATATGCCATGAATATTGTACAGCTGTTTGATTAGTCCCTCAAAATAGGTTTAACATTAATTAATTATGATGTAAATTAGCCAACAATTGTCATTCCTTTATTTAATTCAACTTTTTTAAATTTTAACTGTCACTTTCTCTAGTATATTTTTGGACAGAAAATCCTAGAGAATATTTATAATTCAAAATAAGTAGGTTGCAACTCTTAAAAATATATGAATATATAATTCTCTAGGAAATAATTAAATCACAAATATTGAAATTAAATTACAAAATATAATTATGCAATCCTTAAAAAATGAATATTATGATCAAAACATTTAATTTATCACAAGCAGCTGATATCTCTTTTCTTGTCAGTATCTTGCCACTTGCAATATTGTCCTACCAGTGAATTTTTACTATATCTCCGTTTCAGACTTTCAGTAAATATATATATTTTTTTCATGAGAATTTGTACAATATTTTGTATGACAAAAAAGAAAGAAAATTAATGAAGAAGTAAAAATTGACATACCTCTCCTGTCCGGCGGTGTCCCAAATCTGCGCCTTGATGCGCTTCCGTTTGATGGTGACGGTTCTTGTCTGGAACTCGACCCCGATGGTCGGCTTAGAATCGAAGAAAAACTCGTCCTTGGCAAACCTCCCGAGCAGCTGGCTCTTGCCGACCGCCGAGTCGCCTACCACAACGACCTTGAACGTAGTCCGTCTCCGCCTCCTCCCCTGCCAATTCTTCTCCATCTCCATCTCCCCTCATCTTGTACTCTTGTTCTTTTCATGTTATTACTACTCATGTATGGGAATGGTCAAGTGTGTGTGTGTGTTTGTATGATATACAATTATAAAGAGAGAGAGAGAGAGAGATGACTTTAAAAAAAAATGAGCCTATCAGGTGGGTCATATATAGAGTGATTGGTGTTTGGGTTTTGGAGAGAAAAAATGGGGTTGGAGAAATTCATGCTGGTCAGTGGTCCCTTCATAACTCATAAGTCATAAGGGGTTGCTAATTTGCTTTATCATTATAATAGAAATGACTTGAGAGAATAAGAGACATCCGTACCGCACCAGCTCACCATTTGTACAGCATGCCTCTGGAAATTTTTTATAAACCATAATTAAAAAAAATATTTTTACGAAACCAACATGATTAATTTTTTTTTTACAAAAATCATAAGAACCAAAATGGCATTTCGGTCCGGTCCCTTTTTGAATTTTTTGTGGTGGCTCATATGATAATATGTGAAACCAGTACCACAGAAAATCCAAAAAGGGACCGGACTGAAATGTCATTTCGGTCCGGAATAAAAAAAAATAACGGACCAAAATTTCGTTCTTATGGTTTTTGTAAAAAAAAAAAGTAATCATGCTGGTTTTGTAAAAAAAAAAAATTTAATTATGGTTTTAAAAAAAATTTCATGCCTCTGTGGTTTCAACTTTCAACTTATTTATTTATTTATTTTTAATTTCTTTGAGCATGAGATGAAAATTAAAATTCTCTTAAATTAATTATAACTTAAATATCTTAAAATTATTTCATAATCAGCAAATATATTTAAATTATAATGATATATTATTTTTATTAAAATAGGATGTTGCTTAAAATAATAATAATTAAAGAATTAGATGTCAATTCGGTAAGGACAATTTACCTAATTATATCCAGAAATTTATTTATATTAATATTAGTCACTAAGCACTCATTGAACTAGATTAATTAGTTCTCTTTTCTTAATAGTTATTGCCTTGCAAAAGTTGGTTATACTTTTCTTAATTGAGACAGGCTCGTCAATTTTTCTTGTTTGGACCAAAATGTACAACAAAAAATATATATATAGAGAGAGAGGCTAAGAATACAAACGTTTGCACCAAGGCCTTGGTGCAAATGATTCGGTTCTCCGATTTTCAAAGTTCAAACAGTCGATCCAAACCGTTAGATATTTAATCTATATTAAAATGTGCTTGGAAACCAAATTTTAAATTTTTTTTGGAATTTTTTTACTGTTTATTAAGCCACTTTGAAAATGCTGATCCGGGTGAACAGTAAAAACAGTGCAAACAAATTCTGAACCATGTGATCAACAATTTTCAAAGTGGCTTAATAATAGTAAAAAAATTCCAAAAAATTAAAATTTGGTCTCCAAGCACATGTAATATAGAGATCACATCTAACGGTTTAAATCGACCGTTTGGACTTTGAAATTTGAAAACCATTCGTTTGCACCAAGATCTTGGTGCAAATGTTTGTATCTTAGCCCCTCTCTCTCTCTCTATATATATCTCCTGTTGTTTTCATTTTTCTAGGTCACGCTTCTTTATCTTTCAATAGTGAAATGGTAGGTAATAAATTAAATTCAAAAGCAAAATTCAATGCTACGTACGAATTTTCTCTCAACAAATGTTGTGACAGGTACTTACTAATTAAGAAATAGTAAATAAAATAATTAACTTGAGTAGTTGAGTATTTTTTAGGGTGAAAATGGTAGGATAATATCTAACTGTATTCGATCCGTATTCGGAAAATTAGATGTGGATATTCGATATCTGAATATCCGTGTGGAGATGGATACTGATATGGTTTTTACGTTTTAATTATCCGTATTCGAATAGTAGATTTTATCATATATTTTAAACATATTTATGAAAAAATATTTATTCACCATTAAAATTAAATATCCGATCTGATCCGTATCCGTATTTGTGTCCGACTGATATCCAATCCGTATTCGTATCCGAAAAATTTAAAAGAGATATGATATGATTTTACCACTATTCACTATCCGCTCCGTATTCGCTCCGTTTTCACCTCTGGTATTTTTCCATGAAACTAGGAAGCTTAATGTCATGGTTCAAGTGGTGATGATAGAATTGAGAAGAGGTAACAAGACAGGAGACATCATTATTGATATTCCTAGATTTTCTCTCTTTTTGTCCCAACTATCCGAAATTTTTTTTAGTTACTACAGTAAAAAACAAAATTAAATGATTACCACACTTTTCAGCGTACTTTCAATCCTACCATCCACGTGGACCGAGTTGGCGCACCAAATAGCGCGGTGCGCAGACTGGATTAGTGGATTGTAGTTTTGTTCTGAATCAACCACGCAAAATTTTGGTGCGTCTACTAAAAAAAAAAAAATTTGGTGCACTAATTCAGTTTGCGCAACACAAAAAAATAATCAATTTGGTACGCCAGCTCAAAACCAACTTGGTGTGCGAACCCAGTCCGCGTACTAACCCTTTTGGTGCGTGAACTGAGTCCGCGTAGGTGGTAGGATTGAAAAAAAGAGGAAGATGGTGGTATTCATTTAATTTGATTTTTTGGCTATGGTAACTAAAAAAATTTGGAGCTGTAATATAAAACTTATTTTTTACAACTGTAAAAAAATACTTGAGCTCAAGTTGGAGATGCAAATTTCTTTTTCCAATTTTTCTGAGATTATACTATCAAATCAGTGTAGTCTTATTTTTCTTCTTCTTTCTTTCTTCATATTTATTATAATTTTATGGATGACCAATAAAATTTTAAATTGATTCAAATTCTAATACACATTTTATCTGAATGACTCAAGTTTAATTCATGCAAAAATTATCTTCTTCTGATGGCAGCTTGTCGCCTCTACAATTTCTTTAAAAAAAAAATTGTGAACACAACTTAAAAAAAAGGACTACATTAATAATTAATCCTTTTTTATATATATAGAGACTGGCTAAGCTCAAAACGTTTGCACCAAGCCCTTGGTGCAAACGTTTTGGTTCTCCTATTTGCAAAGTCCAAACGGTCGATCCAAACCGTTAGATATTAATCCATATTAAAATGTGCTTGGAGACCAAATTTCACATTGTTTGGAATTTTTTTGCTATTTATTAAGCCACTTTGAAAGTTGCTGATTCGGGTGAACAGTAAAAACAGTGCAATAAAATTCTGGACCGTGTGATCAGCAACTTTCAAAGTGGCTTAATAAATAGTAAAAAAATTCCAAAAAATGTAAAATTTGGTCTCCAAGCACATTTCAATATGGAGAACAACTTGAACGGTTTGAATCGACCGTTTGAACTTTGGAAATCCAAAACAATTCGTTTGCACCAAGAGCTTGGTGCAAACGTTTTGAGCTTAGCCAGTCACTATATATATATATATATCATTTCAAATCCTTTCTTACAGCTATATATTGGCTGTGTTTCTAGCTAGCTAGGACCTCTTGCTACAAATCAATTGGATATTATATTGGGATATCACTAATCATTAATCAACCTCTTTTTACTCCAAAAGCATATGATGCAATGATGCTCCTAACTCATTACCTAACATGTTCACATAAGGAGAATTATTTTTTTCTTAGAACATTTCTCAAGTCAATATTCCATTATTTAATAGACAATTTAGCAAACTACTAACTCATTACCTAATTACCAATTTCAAACTAGACTTGCAATAACAGGCATAGTGATAAACGAATAGTTCGGGTTTGGTTCGGCGGGGTCAAAAATTCGTGATTCGGGTATAATTTAGGAATGATTCGGTATAACAAGGAAGCAAAAAAAAAACTCAAAGCCCCTCCCCCCCCCAAAAAAAAAAAAAAAAAAGTCCGGGAATGATTCGTGATTCGCGTTCTATTCGCGAATAAAATGTATTATATGTTTTTTTTGCGTTTTATTCGGAGTTCGGTTCGGAAACGTCAAAAAAACAAATAAAACACGAATTATTTGCGAATTATGTTTACACTTTGGACTGTCTGATGCAGATTTTGTGGTCTGGATTGCGCTGTCCACTACAATATAAAAGTAGACATATCAAGGATATTGACAGAGCTATTTTGACTTCCTGCAACGCACAACTATTATGACCGGTGCGCTGTACGAAACCAAACCAACTATGTCAATATATTTGTCAGATCTTTCTTCACAAAGTAAAGATTCTCATATATATCTTTCAAACAGTTCAATCTGAAAAGGAGACTCTCCAATTACTTTTGTACAATTAATGATGATTTGAACCTCTGCAATTTTTTTTATGACTTAATTTTAATTATGGGCCACACCATGTAGCTAATATTCTGTAGTGCATTTAACATTTTATTTGTTGTCACATTATAAGGTGTAGTTGTTAAGGTGTTCTCCCTCAAATCCATTATCTAAGCTTGTGTTTGGTAGTACTTGTAAAGGGAAAGGAAATGCCTGTTTTAAAATAGGAACATCATTTAATACTAATTATGATTGGTGCTGGAAAGATAGATGTTATGATGTGTAGTGTACGCACTAAGCAAGATAGCGTGCCTTGTTACACAAATTATTCTTGTCAGTATTCTTTATGAAATGTATTACTTGTGAAAAAAAAAAAAGAAATATACCAGTAAATAGCAAAATAAGAACTGTACCAGTAAATAGCAAAATAAAAAGGGATTCAGTATTGGTAACTACAATTTAAGAATGAATGGTCAATATAT
>JAJGRX010000680.1:0-18461 GCA_025461125.1 Carex kokanica
AGTTACATTGTATTGGTACGCTAGAAGGCCCAAATTAACCAGATTTACAGCCCAATAGTCAGGCTCAAACTCTTTAACTGGGCCTCAGGTGTATTATGGGCCGAGGAAAAGGAGTGGTTTAATGCAAGAGGAGTGCTTTTATGAGGAAGGGAGCGAAAGGGGTCTGAGGGCAAGAGACCAAGCCCATTGGACCAAATTCTGTACAATGCCCGGTCTAAACTATTTGATCCGCATTGAGATCCGCACGTCTATTTAGATTTGGAGCAATTTTTAATGTTAATTTTCTCACAAATCTAAACGCAAATCGAACTGTTCAATTAAAACAACAGACCGAATTTGATGTGATACCCATCGAATACACCCCACTCTTTATGAGGAAATGTGTGACAGCTTGAGTTTAAATACAAATACAATTTAATCACTTAATGCTCTTCATTAATTTAAAATTACAGTATATTTATTGATTCCTTTTATTTTATCTTTTCGTGATTTTTTTTCATTGAAATAGCATATGGCCTGTTTTAAAGAACTCACTTTTACATGCAATACCATAAGTACCCTGGATTTTACCAGCGTGTATCTTACCAGCATAGCTTGTTCACTCATACAGTCGGGTAATTAATTGCTCATGTACAAAATCAAAGAATGAAGTACATTTCAAATGATAATTAAACCAGTATAAAGACATTTGATATAAGACAGTATAAATATAAGAAAAGGAAATCTATAATATATATGTACAAATGATAATTAAACCATCAGAGTTCACTAAACCAAATGCATCATTGTATTTTGAGCTCAAACTCATCAAGGTGGTTTTGAGCTACTATGAGCTAAAATTCATCAAGGTAATTTGTGAGTTTAACTCTAACTATAATTTATTAAATTGACTTCAAATGACGAACTGAAGTTGTCCCACATATCTTTTTGACAAGTAATTTTCAATTTATAAAATTTTAATTTTATTTAGTATAAAATCAAACAATAAAAAACAATGATGAGTTGGAGCACATTATTATTTGATATGCAAGCAATCATTAATTTGTCAAATATATATGTTATAGGATAATATTTTCTGCTGTCACTCCATTTTAAGCTGTCATGAGATTGAACCTCCCACTTATATGCGCACTATATAGAGGTGGAGTAAAGTATTGAATTGGGTATTTCAATTGACCCCTATCTTTGTTTTTCAATATTTATGTATTTACACAAGATTTTTTAAATAATTTAGAATAGAATACTACAAATATAATGAACTTGGCTTTTATTCACATTATGAAAAATTTATATGATTGACTCCATTTATGTTTGAACCTTATAATCGGAAAGTCTGGCTCCGTCTCTAACACAATAGATATTGCACATGGTGAAATAAGAATTGAGTTCTATATAGAAGAACAAAGAATATTGTAAATTAAAATTATAAATCAGGAAAAAAAAATATTGGTACAATTTAAATAAGTTATGTTTAAAAACATCTAATCCATCAGGAAGATGGTCCTTTGTAATTACAATTTGGAGATTTTGAGGAAGAATAATTTCCAAATAATGAAGAGGGTGCCTATGAAATGAAAAATGGACCCACCTATCCAGTAGCCAATTAGAGAAAGTCATGATTGAGGCTATCACACATGTGACTCCACGACGTACGCCACATGACCCATGATGAAATGATACACTAATACCATGTCAAAGTCATATCATATGTGTGGGACTTGATAAGCATGCCATTGCCATGCATGCATCACCCTCAGCTCTGGCCCCTTTGTCATCACCTTTTCATTTGTCCTTAACATTATTATCATTATTAATTAGTACTAGAATTATTGTTGTTGTTGTTGTTGTGTTATCAGCTGATTAGTCTTACTAATTGGCCGATTAGTCGTTGGCGGTGACCAAACCATTAAGGATCGTCCGTTTTTATTTATACGACCAATTAGTTAGTCAATTCTATTATTATTTTTCTGCATTTATCCGTTATATGTATTATACTTTGCCTGGTGTTATATAAATTTTTCTATATATCAATTTCACAAAACTTTATTAATTAACAATGAAACAAAGTTAAAATAAGTTTATTTGATAAGTTTGATGAGTTAAATTAATTAGTTTTAATAATTATAAGTATGAGTATTCAGAAAAAAATGTTATTATTTTTATAAAATTATTAATACATAATAACAATCATGAATGTATATTTGTCTTATTAACAAAAAAAAATAGAGGATCAGAAATGAAGTCAAGTCACATTGTATGTTTTTCTCTCCCATGTGGAATAAACAGGGAAGAACCACATGGCATTACATCATTCTCCAAAACAAATAATATAATAATTAATGAATAAATAAGAGCATTGCTACACAGTACACTGTCACATTTATTGATAAGACAGAAACATAAGACAATAAATCTATATGGTGTAAGCCTGTAACTAAAAATAAGAAACAATAAATATCACCAATTCATATCACGGTACAAGGACTTAAGGAGCATATCATCATCATAATATATGGAAGAAAAAAAACACTGAAATAAAGTTTACTAGCTAATTTAAATTCTATCATGTTAATCTTTAGCACTGAAAAAATAATTCGACTCGCTCAGATTTATCCGTCTATAGAGAGGCAATACACATGTCCCACACATAGAGCATCGACTTTACCACTTGACCAAACGTTATCTCATAAATCTGATTGTTGATTATTATTTTCTTCTTACTTTATATTTAAGTTTTATTTTAGTTTTAATATGCTAAGCTAAAGGATAAAGTTAGAGGAAAATACTTAGTTTTGAGGTGGAAGTTTAAAGACTATCCTACCAAAGTTTTGAGGGGTTACAGTTAAAAATGCATTGATTCTTTGGAAATTAGCAGTACCACCCAAAATTAGATCATTATGTTGTTGGTAGCAAGAGGTAAAATCAAACAGGTAAAGAAAGTCTAATCTGGTAAAGAAAGGGTGGTCAGGTGACAGTTCATGTCAATTCTGTAATCAAATTGAAAATGTTTCATATCTCTTTGTCAATTCTCCGTTTGTTAAACAAAAATGGTTTTGGATTGGAAAATGCCATGGTTATGTTATGAAATGAGAAAACATTGATGTTTGCATATAATCTCCCTCAAATGGATAGAATTGTATTTTTATTAATTTTGATATAAAAAGGAAAAAAATAATAAGAATATGATTTTACTCAATTCTATCTTTGATTTCTTATTGGTCAGGGCATACTAAACATGAGGGAAGGATGTATAGTTGCAAACCGGTGCCAAGAGAACATGGGTGCTATACCACTACAAGTGTGGGACCCTGCTGACACAGAGGTGGTTCCATGGGAAGAGCAGAGGGATCAGTGACAATGTTGCAATCTCAGAAACTGCACTGTTTAATTTGTTGAGTAATGTGTCTTATCTCAGAAAATGCTAAGTTTTGAATAATTTATCCAACATAAAATGATTCATTATCCAGTTTAATTGATTAAACTATTGACATAAGAATTGTTTGTGCTTAGTCTTTCATAAAGCCACTACCCGATTTCAAAAAAAAAAGAGTCTTTCATAAAGCAAATGACTCGTACTATTTATTAGTGTTGTAAAAAACGGCCGTTTTGGCCGAGTAATCGTTGGCGACGATCAAACAATTATGGATTTTTCTGACTAATCAACTGATTATTTCTAATTATGGACGATTATTTCTAATTATTTTTAATTAATTATTTGGCGGCACCTTATCTGTCAAACGAGTGCATACCGTTATTTACAACAATACTATTTATTAGTTTCTACTTGTAGTCCCAATCTCCGTTGCAATGATTTGCAAATGACGCCATTGGGGCCATGAAGGGTCCCATGAAATGATTTATTTAAGAGAGATTTTTGTGATTTATCTCTTAGCAAACTCAATGTCAATTGTACTAATAATGTTATTAGCAATTATGATGTGTACAATTTAATTTCACCTTTTAAGATCTAACAATTTGATTTCTCGGAGTAATGTGCGGCACTTTCTTCGGCCCTCAATGTACCAACTTGAATCGTCATTTTTTTGCGTGATTGATGGCACAAATTTGAATAATCATGACAAGGAGAGTACAGTTTCATGTACGTGCTAGTTGCTATCATAGGTGAGGTACATAATTAATGAAATTGAAAGTATAAAATATTTCAAGGCATTTAGAATTAGTGAAGATATATATGTAGCCTTTGACTCGAGTAGTGACTACTATCTCAAGTCCATATTATATTGGTACGCTTGAAGGCCCAAAGTACTAACGCTTGAATGCATGTATGTATTGTTTGGGTACACATGAAGGCCCAAAATAACCAGATTTAGAGCCCATGATATCATCATATTGGTAAGCGTGTCTCCAGCATAGCTTGTTCACTCATACAGTTAGGTGGATTTCTGATGTAGAAAAAGAATAAAGTCTGTCTGAATACAATTCAGTTAATTCAAATTCAAACTATTCTCGGATATATGGTGCACTATTTTAAAGAACAACCATATATAAAAGTAAAACTTGAATCTGAACCATTTAAATCCTTTCTGCACGGATCTCAAAGAAAATTAAACTAGCCCCCTCCATTTCAAATATGCACCGAATAGAAATTTGACCCGGCTTTGAATCCACTCAAAGTATGAGATATCTCATAGTATACGGACTCGGGTGGTATGGGGGGGGGGGGGGGGATATGTATCCAGTTGCTTTACAGAGTGCCAATAGTTTGCCAACCTGAAATTGATTGAGATTTGCCAAAAATCAGATAAGTTGTACAAAATGCACATAGATGGAAAAAATTAAAAAGGAAAGAAAATCTGAGATTTTGAGTACCAGTGGAATGAAAGGAAAATGTGAGTACTCTTTACACAGCCATACTATTGTGGTAAAGAGAGCATTTATAAGGAAGATGAAGGAGAAATCTAGTTCAGGACAGAAACATAGTATTAATTTCTCATGACCACTAATTATGATTTCTGAAAGCTCAATCCCTTGAATTCTAACTACAAAAATTAAACACTTGTTACTTGTTTACATGTACCTCTAACACCAATCAGCATTGTTATAATTGAAACTTTGAGTCTCCATTTTTGTGAATTTCAGTTTATATGTATGAACAACACATGATGTTCTGAACAACTTGTCAGAACTGTCCAGCAGGCCAGCGCTTTCCAAGCTCTTCAGATATGGCAAGTCGATTTTCAATAGAAGCTTTACCAGTAGCACAGAACTTGCCTACAATTACCAGAATACAACCAATCAGTAAAGAATATTATGACAAATTTTATTATATGGAGAAAATGGAATTCTCAATTATTACATACATTTTACTGCCCTTGCCTCGATCTTTGTAAGTTTACACTAGTCTAAGCCAAACATAAACTGTGCCTAACAGAGCAACATGAATTTAATCAATCTTTGAAACTGGTACCTCATGCTAAAACGAATACTATGAATTAAAGGATGCAAAGAAACACCCAAGAGTCGAATTCTGGTAACAACATCCACCCAATGATTTGTCAAGATTTTAAATCTTGAAATTTGTCGTTAGTCAGAACGATTTGTACCTCACAATGGTAATAATTTTTTTTTTTGTAAAAGCTACTAAGTTCAAAAAGCGGTTATAAAATAAGGAAAAAATATTATTCCTCACTTAATTATTGGCAAATTTAAACACTAACCAAAAGACCTGCTACAACAGCAGCTCGTAAATTTAATTATTTGCAAATTTTTTATCAACTGACGAAAACACAAACTACCCCTGTAACACCAACCACCAAATCTGGCCATTGGGAAGCACACTGGACAAAGAGAGTAATACCAATACCAGGGGATCCGGTGGTGGCCGTGGGGTCAGGGCATGTCTATCTGGACAGCACCTTCGCCACAGGTGAGGCGGCAGCAAGTTCAACTTCTCCAACACGACTCCGACTGAGATCCACCAACCTGACACGACTCCGATGGATAGCACGGAGAGACAGAGATCTCGAGATTGGAGAAGTTTCTCAGGATTGACGGCTGTGAACATGGCATCATCGGGTCGGCTTGGTGTCCTGAAAATTTTGAAAATTACTAATTATATTGGAGTGATTAGATAAGGTATAGTTGGCTAGTTCAGCATCTAAAAATAATAATTAATTATCTCATTATTAACACGATAGATACATATACATTCTAAATTTCACCACTAAAGCTTATTTGAAAGTATGCACGGTGGTTTGTAAAGATCAGTATAATTTAATTCCAGAGCGGCAAGCACCACACCATATTACATGACTAAAAAATGTAATTCCTGAAAACAATTAATATTATAAAATAATAGGAACTAGGAAGTACCTCGTAGTTTATTCCATGTTGCAAGCACCACTCCCTTAACCCGGGGCAATTATAAACCTTAACATTACAAGGTTTTGCAGGAGGTAAATCATCTGCCAATACTTGCAATTGAACACAATCTGAAATCTTCAAACTTCTGAGTGAAGCAAGGTTTGTCAACCCCAACAATGAGCTCCCATATGAACCCTCCCTTGTACACATTGTCAATTCAAGAGAAGGTCCCATAAACGAGCATAGCTTGTAACACCTATGGATGGTAAGTTTGACCAAGGATTTCAGCTTTTGTATTCCAGGCATAAATACTAGCTGATTGCATTCATAAATTTCCAACTCTTGAAGTTCTAATGGCAGCCACTCTGCTTTTAAGAATTGCAAACCATTACAATTGGTAATATTCAAATACTTTAGTTTGCATAGACTTCCAATCCATTCGGGAAATGTTATCCCACTGTAACCCATTATTCGTAGCTTGCTAAGATTAGGGTGAGGCTGGAGACTATCCATCACCGAAAAACATTTTTGATCTTCAAGAAATATGTTCTGACCTTTTTTTATGAGCAACTTAAGTACACTGCCATCTATATCCAGATAATCATTCTCATTCCAGTTTAGTATCAAGTGCTCCAAGTTACACATACTCACAAGGTTAGCACATTGGACATCCACCAAATTGGAAATATTTTTCAATCCGGACAGACAAAGAGTACCTCCTAAATAAGGAAAACCCTTTAACCATCCTATTGTCTGGCATCTGAGCTCCGCCTTTAGTGCTTGAATTCCTCCAAATTTGCTCAAGAAAGGTGGTGAATAACTCACACTAGTACCCCATATTTTCAGAGTTTGAAGATTTGTAAGGCTCCCCATGTCACTAGGAAGCTCTTCAAGTTTCTGGCAATGAAAAAGGTTGAGACTCCTCAAGGCCTTTAATAGACAAAGGGACTCAGGCAACACCTCGAGCTTTGAATAATAATCAATTATCAGCTCTTCTAGGCTAATTAGATTTCCTATTTTTGTTGGCAACTGTTTGAGATTATCATTACTCCTAAGAGTTAGATGTTGCAAGCTGTAAAGGGAGCATATGCATTCAGGTAGCATTTCAAAGAACAGATCACTAAGTGAAAGATAACGAAGATGTTTCAAATTACCAATGGAGGAAAGAGATTCTAATTCACGGGATCTCGATATATTTAGAGCTCTTAATTTTGGTGCCATTGAAAATTCAAAAGTATTGAAGAAGTTTTTGATATCCCAGCCTGTACAGAGTGTGCGCAGAGTAGTGAACTTGTCAGAGGGAATAGGATCTCTTAGATTCACATAGTAATCTATATACATATGGTACAGTATATTAGGAAAAATTGGGAGCTTACCAACCTCAATTGAATAGCAACCATTTTCCGAATTAAGGCGTGCTAAATCATGAACTATATCATGCAACTTAAAAACATTCAACTTATGTCTGCCTCTTTCAAACAAGGACCTCTGGCACAATTGCTCAGCATATTCCAAACCAATTTGTTCTGCAGTCTTGTTTCCCTTAGGCTCAATAAAACCCTGGGATATCCATAATTTCACCAAATATTCAACCTCGTAGATGAAACCTTTACGAAACATGGAACAATATAGAAAACAAGACTTTAGGTATGTGGGAAGACGTGCATAGCTTATTTGAAGAGGTGGAAATATCTCATTGTGAACATCTACAGACTCCCATAGCTCACTTTCTAAAATATCTCTCCAACTCTCTTCATCACCCTCATGCTTCAAAAGGCTAGCAATTGACTTCACAGCCAGGGGCAACATTCCACACTTGTTCATCACATGCTTCCCAATTTCTACCAACTTCGGGTCATTATTTTGTTCTACTCCCCCAAATGTATAATGTTCAAACAATTGCCAACACTGTTCAGCTGACAAATGGCCAAGGTTGAATGTTGGCTCTGTTTGCATGATTCTTGCGACTGGGTCATTCCTTGTAGTAACTAGAATTTTGGCAAATGCAGCTGACATAAAAGGTGCCTGAAATGAGTCCCACAGACTCTTCTTCTCATTCCAGATATCATCAAGGACCAAAAGTACCCTTTTCCCACTTATCTCCTTCCGAATTTTCTCTTGCAAAGCACTCAAATTTGTAAGATCACACCCATTTCCTGTAATAGACTCCAGTGATTCTTTGGTGAGCCTTTCAACATTGAAATCCTCTGATACACATATCCACCCATATTTATCAAACCTTTGTTTGATTCTTTGATCATTATAGGCAAGTTGTGCGAGGGTTGTTTTGCCAATGCCCCCCATGCCCACAATTGTCACCACTGAGACAATATCACGTTCTAAGGACAACAAATCAATTAGTTTCTCCTTTTCCCTCTCTCGACCAAAGATATTCGACTCAACTACGAAGTGGCTAGTTGGAGCTATTTGTAATTCGTTGTTGCAACGTTTGGGTCCATCTCCCTCTGACAATTGAAGTGCTATCCGATCATTCGCAATCTCATCAAATCTGCTCCTTATTTGCTGAATTTTGATCCAGCATGACGCATGGAACCTGGAAAGTTATAATTACCTTGAGAGTGTAAGACCTACTATAATGTTCATGTACATAAATAATACTATTTGAAGCACAGTTTCTCTCTTTTCCATCCCATTAATACTAGTTATATAGTACTGGTCTTTGCTACATTTTTGTGTTTTGCAATGTGTTTTATATGGACTTATCATATTTCCTATGGCACATCATATGTCCAGCTAGTACCTTGTACTTGTATATATGGCTCTACCTGGATCTGATGGTAGACTGTGGGTAAAAGTACATTTCATATTCTGTGTTATAGTTCTAAGAGCTTAGAATTTGTTGGTAGTCAATGGAATTTATGTTGCTAACAAATGAGCTTGACCAGGTTGACAGATACAGGCTCGGCATTTCACATCAACAAGGGGATCTGATGGTAAACAATACTAAGACGTTTATGTTAGTGACCATAACCATGGTTCTGAAACTCGGAATTGGATACTTGACCGTGAAATTGGAATCGGATGAATCGGAAGAATTGGATAAGAAACTCGGATTTTTTTGGCAGAAACTTATTTTGTAGCCAAAATATAAAAAAAATTGATAAAAAAAAAAATAATTTGTAAAAAAACTATGTAAACAAAAGATTATACTCAAATAATCCACTAATTATTATATAATATAATATAAGCATAACATACCTTTTATGCAAGCTAGCTATAATTTGTACAGAGCAAAGTAAGATTCAATTGGCAACATAAATTTAGTGTAGGATTATCTTGACAAAGTAGGTGTTAAGTTTTTTTTCTAGTTCAAATTATGTTTGTATAATTTGATTTTTTTTTTTTTGTGATTTGAAATCATTGTTATAACAACTGCTAGGAAAAAAACGTAAAATAATCGAATGACTCGGCCTGACTCGGGCTTGACTTGGTCTAACTTGAGCTGACTCGGCATGACTCGGGCTAACTCGGACTGACTCGGCTTGAAAATCGGATGAATCGGCCGGAATCGGAAGAATTGAATCGGAAATTCATATTTTTTTGACAAAAACTTATTTTGTAGCCAAAATATAGGAAAAATTGGAAAAAAAAATAATTTGTAAAAAAACTATGTAAATAAAAAATTATACTCAAATAATCCACTAATTATATAATATAATATAAGCATAACACACCTTTTATGCAAGCTAGCTATAATTTATACATAGCAAAGTAAGATTACACTGGCAGCATAAATTTAGTGTAGATTTATCTTGACAAGATATGTGTTAAGTTTTTTTTTCTAGTTGAAATTATGTTTGTATAATTTGATTTTCTTTTTTGTGATTTGAAATCATAGATTAACAACTGCTAGGAAAAAAACGTAAAATAATCTAAGGACTCGGCCTGACTCGGGCTCGACTTGGTCTAACTCGAGCTGACTCGGACTGACTCGGTTTGAAAATCGGATAACTCGGTCGAGTCAAACACTGTTCAATCGAGTTTTGATGAAAAAATTGCATGGGCGCAATACTCAAGTGAAACTCGGATCGGACTCGGCCGAGTTTCCAAACCATGACCCTAAACTCATGAACACAAAACCTATCACTTGTACAGATATACTCTTTTGCTCAAGAAATAAAATTAAATTAGTTACCTGAATTAGTTTCCTTTTACGAGAATCTGGTGGAGAAGCATCTCTTGCCTCAACTTGCGCTCGTAAGACTTCATAGTGGTACTCACCCAGTACATCCTCTGCATCGTACGCAACACCCTTGAGCTCCTTCAACCAGAGTTTTGACTGACAGGTCTCTGATCTCCCTCTGCTCGGCATCGTACAGCGTGACCTTGATCCGCTCCAACATCCTCATCAATTTCTTCAACTCAGCCTCAATTTGGTGGTTTTGATCTACTGCAGGAGAAGAGGAAGAAGACGGAGCTTGTGCAGATGCGATGACAGCAGGCAGCAGTTTGGCGCCCAAAGAGAGAAGGTTGGAAATCACTCCGCCTAGACCCATTGATCTAATATTGCAAAAGTGTCTTTTTTTTTGTTGATATGAAACTATACATATGAAAATATTGGGGATTCTGGGAACGCTGAAAGTCAACTCTACTAAATAAATGGATAGTTGTGTTGTCGTTGTCATATTATTAACGTGTCAATGTGTCATGTCTTTAGTTTATTGGTTCCATTGCTAAGACGACGGTGCACTTCAGCTCTTTATATAAAACAGGGGCAGTTCAGCTCTTTATATAAAACAGGGGCCCTTCAGCTGTTTAACCCCACTTTTATTGTTCCATCTCGTATCTGGGAATTAAATTACTGAATATGCAATATATTTCAGTCCAATTTGAAAATTACATTACTACAATTGAAGCTCGTGGCAGAGCCTGAGGCAAATTTGAAGACAACATATACTCGAAGCTCTTGTAACTCTCTTTGCAAGCTTTTCGGAACAGAGTCATAATAAAAATAATTTTTTTTATCCATTGCCTGTTTATAATCGAACTTTCATTTGCATTTATTGCTTGATTTTTCGGCCTATAAATTTTGTTTTATTAAAATCAATTAATTGTTAAAAAAAATAATGTTATTGAGAAATAATTTATTTAATTGAAAAATATTTTAGTTGACTTACACAGTAATTGACAAATATTATTCAAAAAAATGTCAAGTTGTCAAAAAAAATGTCAAGCTGTCAAAATATTATTAAAAGTAACCAAAAAAAAATTGTCCAGTTGTAAAAAGAAATGCCAAGTTGCCAAAATATTATTAAAAGTAACCAAAAAAAAATTGTCCAGTTGTAAAAGAAAATGCCAAGTTGTCAAAATATTATTAAAAGTAACCAAAAAAAATTGTCCAGTTGTAAAAAAAAAATGTCAAGTTGTCAAAATATTATTAAAAGTAACCAAAAAAATATTGTCCAGTTGTAAAAAAAAATGCCAAGTTGCCAAAATATTATTGACAAGGTGTAAAAAAATGAAATTGTCAATGTCAGGATAATTATAACAATGAATTTGTCAAGTTGTCAAAATATCGATATCAAAGCACTATATTGAATGTGTGTACGTAACTTGTTTATGTGTTATGCATGTCTCGATAACAGTAATAAATCTCACAACAACTAAACAAGGGGTAATTAATGTATTAATACACGTAATTAGGGAAAGTCGAGATCGAGTAATTAAGCTTGTCACGAAGTAATTTTTCCGAGGGTTTGACACTCAAAATCGACATCCAATTAAACTTACGTATTTAATGATCAATGAAGTCTATGATGTAACATAATATAAATATCCGTAAGAATATTAAAAGCTCCAGATCTAAATTGAAATATTTTTTACCTTAGAGGATATGGACTCTTATATGGACAATGTTTTTAAATGCAATTTTCATGCAATATGTGGAAGGCCACCGCCTATGCAGATTTTCATGTGGACTTTTATATACAGATTTTAAAATGAGAATTCATATATATGTAAACAAATATGCAATGATATGCGGTAATATGCAGCTGAATATGTAGTAATAATCTGCGCCTGAATATGTTTTACGTATTTAATGATCGATGAAGAGACCGACGCTGAATGCATCTACGTATTATTTTGGTATGCTTGAAGGCCCAAAATAAGCAGATTTGGAGCCCATGATATCACCATATTGGTAAGCGTCTCTCCAGGCTCCAGCACAGCTTGAAATAAAGTCAGGTGGACTTCTCATGTACAAATATAATAAAGTCTGTTTCAATACAATTCAGTTAATTCAAATTCAAATTCAAACTCTTTCTCCAGCACAGCTTGATGTACTATATTAAAGATAAACTTGAAATTGGTGGCGAATCTGCCAAAAGCGACACACGAGTAGCGGGAAAAAAAAACTATATGTATCTATTACAAATCAATTATTTCTTTTAAGTAAAGCCTCAACAGAGCTGTATTCTTCATTGTCATCAAGACCCACTTGTACCAGTTGCTGTACAGGTTATCAATAGTTGGCAACATAGAAGGAAAAATCGGAATCGGAATCGGGATCGGCCCCGTCCGATCCCGATCCGGATCGGAAAAATCGATCGGGATCGACCGAATCGGATCGGAAAATCGGACTTTTTTACCAGAAAGAGAATATACAACAGTATCAATCGGTGACTTTGATTTGTATTATATCATCTATGATAGAATTGATATATATATAAATGAGTTGTGATATAAATCAAAAAAACTTGGATGGTGTCGTGGTAACTTGCATGGACTCTACTCCAAAGGTCTAGAGATCGAATCCCCGCGGCTGCAAAAAATTTTATACTTCTTTATATTCGCGTTTTGGCAGAAACTTGACTGGAACGGGCCGGAACGGGCCGAAATTTGACTGGATCTGTCCGAAATATGGCCGAAACGGCTGAAATTGACCGAAATCTGCACTGTCCGCGTAAATCGGCCTGGAATCGGATCGGCACCGTCCGATTCTGCTCCGGAACGGCCGATTTTGCCTTCTATGGTTGGCAACCTGAAATTGATTGGGATTTGCCAAAAAATCAGATATGATGTACAAAATTCACATAGATGGACAAAATACAAATAAAATCTGATATATCAATTAAAGCTGCTTCTTTTGAGATTTTGATTACCATTGGAAACAAAGGAATTCAATATACTGGTACAAAGAAATTAAGAAAAAAAACAAAGTAATTCAATATACTGGTACAAAGAAATTAAGAAAAAAAAACAAAGTAATTCAATATACTGGTACAAAGAAATTAAGAAAAAAAACAAAGTAATTAACAGGAATGATTTCGATATACTGGTACAAGAAAAAGGAGAAATCTGGTTCAGAAACAGAAACATAGAATTAATTCCTCATGCCCACTAATTCTGATTTCTGAAAGCTCAGTCCCTTTAATTCCAACTAAAAAAGTTACATACTTATTTCTTTATTCAAATTTACCTCCAACAGCAATCAGCATTTTTATAATTTAAACTTGGAGCCTCCATTTTTGTGAATTTCAGTTTCTATGTTTTGAAGCAATTAATATTCCCTAGTATCTAGTATGACAACACTTGATGTACTGAACCAACCTGCAAGGACTGTCAACACAATAAAAGCTGCTCTTGGAAACCAAAAGAAAAGAAAAGAGAAGTTTACTTTTCATACAAACAAGTCACTGAATATGCAAAAAGTGTTTACCAGAACGCATGGGGCACTGGTACCGACTGTTACCAGTGTCACAAGTGTACCAGAACCCTCCTCAAATCACCCGCATCAAGGACAAGCACTGGTACCGAGAAGTACCAGTGTAAAGAAATAAAGAATAAGGCTAAATCCAATTACATACACTCAATTACACAGTAGAAATCTCAATCAACTAAAAAAAAAAACATTTCAAGAGGTGACATGCAAAAATTCAATTTTACAGATCAAAATTTTCCCTCTTATTCAATCAAATCAAGGCATGCTTAATACAATAGCAAATCAGCAAGAAATTGAAGCATAACCATGGATCAAGGGTTGTTTAAGTGTAGTTGGGTTCAAATTCAAACCCAATAAGATATAGGAGGAATCAATTTCGAGCGGTAGAGAAGTGCCAAGGCACTGTCACAAATTCACAATCACAAAAAAGGCTCAATATCACTCATTACAATACCAGTCAAAGAGGTCTCAGCCCACATGCCATCACAAGGCATCACAGAGATTTGTTTTAGGTATCTGGATATTGCTCCAATTGCAACAAGAAAGGAGTCTCTGGCATTGGAGAGGGCGACCTGAGCGTCTACGCCTCCTCTTTCTTTTCTGGCCAAGAGAAGGAAGAACACGGGAGAACAAAAATATAAAGACGGTTTGAAAAGTCGCACTTCCTGAGAGAGAGAGACAGCAAATCCTGTAGAAGGCCTACCAGTAGCACATCACTCGTCTAAATTTACCAGAATACAACCAATCATTAAAGACAATATGAAAAACTATATTATATCAAGAAGATGGAATTATTAATTATTACATACATTTTATAACCCTGCTTCCTATAAGAAATGGCGAATCAGTTCTACTGTAGCCTCCAGTTTAAGTTCACGTCAATCTAAGCCAAAACTTCAATTGTGCCTGACAGAGTAACATCAATCTAATCAATCTTTGAATTTAAAGGATGCAAAGAAACAAACATGGAAGAGGCCAATTCTGGTAACAATATCCACCCAATGATTTGTCAAGTTCAATTACATCCATCAATTGACAACGGAACAACTCTAACCACTTTCTAATTGAAACCCAAAAAACGAAATAAAAGGAAAAAGGAACAAGATACACTGAAACATAAAACCTTTAACTGATAGAGGTGAGGTTATGCACAAGAGAGACATATGTGGTCCTCAAAAGCAAGTTTACCTAGACAAGTTATTTCAGAGACAAAGTTTCAAGTAAATAAAAATAGAGAGACAAGTTTACCTCGAGGAGCTCACGCGAGCCTTGTGACAGAGCTTAGAGAGATGAGACAGGAAGCGGGCTGAGATTATTGGTGTTGTTAGGGTGGAACTAAATGAGTTGCTCAATTGGTAGGAGTTCGAGCCGTCCAAAATTGTCCTGACTAAGCTTAAGTTTTCGTATATCATTCCATCTAGTTAACTGTTTCGGTCAGTTTTGTCCATGGGATGCCCTGTTAGAGGTCGCAGGTTCAAAAGACTTGTAAATACTTAAAAGTTTAAAGGGTTGTTTCTCAATTTTATCTTAAAGAAAAGAACAAGTGCCTGAAGATTTTAGGACACTTCTCTCACCAAGTCCATTATTTGGCTCATTTAGTGATAAAAAGAGTAATAAATGTCATTTAGTAAGCATAGGTACATGCATTGTAGGAGTTACGATACATTACATTTAGGGAACTCCCCTCTGACACCAAATCCAATATTTAGTATATCAGTTTTGTTATCTTTTCTACAAAATTCTTAATGGATTTTCAATCGGATCTTTCTAGAGGATAAACTGGTTGCATCCATGACAGCCTGTATGCAACAGTATCATATGGCATGACAACCAAAAATTGTAACATTCCATAGTTGAATGGTTTGCGTGGAAGGAAAAAAAGAGAGGAAGAAATATAGTGTAATTTTAGTTTTGTATTCGTGTAAAAGAAATAAAGCTTAGAAAGTAGATGATGGCATTGGCACCTCATCAATAATCTAGCAGCTACAATATTAAAGAATAATAGGAATTAGGAAGTACCTCGTAGTTTATTCCATGTTGCAAGCACCACTCCTTAAACAGGGGCAGTAAGACACCTCACTTTGCAAGGTTCTAAAGGAAGCAACTCATCACCAAATACATGCAATTTGAAAGAGTCTGAAATCTTCAACATTCTGAGTCAAGCAAGGTTTGTCAACCCCAACAATGAGCTCCCATATGAACACATTGTCAATTCCAGATAAGGCTCCATAAACGAGCATAGGTTCGCACAATTATCGATGGAAAGTTTGACCAAGGATTTCAGCTTTTGTATTCCAGGTATAGATACCAGCTGATGGCATCTATAAATTTCCAACTCTTCAAGTTCTAATGGCAGCGATTCTACTTTTAAGAATTGTAAACTATTACATAAGGTAATTTTCAAATACTTTAGTTTGCATAGGCTGCCATCCATTCTGGAATGTAATGCCACTGTAATTATCTATGTATTGCTAAGATTAGGGTGAGGTTGGAGACTATCCATCACCGAATAACAACTTTGATCTTCAAGATATCTTAGTTCATTTCCGATGAACAAAAGTACATTACTGCCATCTATGCACCTTGATTCATAATATCCCAGGATACACTACAAGAATCTTCCACTACAGAACTTTTCTCGCGTACATAGTTTGAAGTACTCTAAGTTACACATAGTCACTAGGTTAACACATTTGGCACCCATTAATTGGGAATTTCATTAATACATAAAAAAAGTGTTCCTTCCAGATCAGGGAAATCCTTTAACCATTCTACTGTCTCGCAATAGAGCTCCACCTTTAGTGATTGAATTCCTACAAATTTTCCAAGTTCTGGTGGTAAACAGCTGACACCAGTACCACTGATTTCCAGAGTTTTAAGATTTGTAAGGCTCCCCATATGTCACTAGGAAGCTCTTCAAGTCGGATGCAATCAATAAGACAAAGTTTCCTCAAGGCCTTGAGTTGACAAAGGGACTCAGGCAAAACTGAAAGGTCAGAACAGTCAACAATTATCAGCTCTTCCAGGCTAATTAGGTTTCCTTTTTGTTGGCAACTCATTCATATTACAATCCTTAAGAGTTAGACTTTGCAAGTTGTAAAGGGAGCATATGCATTCGGGTAGAGTTTCAAAGCACAGATCACTAAGTGAAAGATAACGAAGATGTTTCAAATTACCAACGAAGGAGGAAAGAGATTCTAATTCACAATCACGGGATCCCTGTATTACAAGAACTCTTAATTTTGGTGCCATTGTAAGGTCAAAAGTCCTGAAAAGGTTTGTGCCAGTAATGAGTGTGCGCAGAGAAGTGAACTTTTCAGAGGGAATAGGATCTATTAGGTTCATGTCTTCAGCTACATACAAATGGTATACTACACTAGGAAAAATTGGTAGCTTACTAAACTCAATTGAATAGCAACCATTTTCGAATTATGCCGTGCTAAATCATGAATATATCATGCAACTTAAACACATTCCACTCATCTCTTTCAAAGAAGGACCTCTGGTACAACTGCTCTACATATTCAAAACCAATTTGTTGTGCAGTCTTGTTTCCTTTAGGCTCAATAAAACCCTGGTACATCCATAGTTTCACCAAATTTTCTACATCGTATTTGTGATCTTTAGGAAATATGGAGCAATATAGAAAACAAGACTTTAGGTATGTGGGAAGGCGTGCATAGCTTATTTGAAGAGGTGGAAATATCTCGTTGCAAGCATCAGACTCCCATAGCTCACTTTCTAAAATATCTCTCCAGCTCTCTTCTTCTGTCTCATGCCTCAGAAGGCTAGCAATTGATTTCACCGCCAAGGGCAACATTCCACACTTGTTCATGATTTGCTTCCCAATTTTGCCAATTTTGGGTCTTTATTCTGTTCAACTTCACCAAATGCATAATGTTCGAACAATCGCCAACAATTTTCAGTTGACAAACAGCCAAGGTTGAATGTGACTTTGTTTGCATGATTTGCGCAACATGATCGTTCCTTGTAGTAACAAGGATTCTGGCAAAAGTTGCCGACATAAAAGGAGCCTGAAATGACTCCCAAAGACTCTTCTTCTCATTCCAGACATCATCAAGGACCAAAAGTATACTTTTTCCACTTATCTCCTTTCTAAATTTCTCTTGCAAAACACTCAAATTTGTAAGACCACACTTATTTCCTGTAATAGACTCAACTAATTCTTTAGTGAGCCTTTCAACATTGAAATCATCCGATACGCATATCCACCCAAATTTATCAAATCTTTGTTGGATTCTTTGATCATTATAGGCAAGTGTGCAAGGGTAGTTTGCCAATGCCCCCCATGCCAACAATTGTTACAACCGAAACAACATCACGTTCAGAGGACAACAAATTAATCAACATCTCCTTTTCCCTATCTCGACCAAAGATATTCGACTGAACAACAAAGTGACTAGTTGGAGCTATTTGCAATTCGTTGTTGCAA
>JAJGRX010000539.1:0-5000 GCA_025461125.1 Carex kokanica
GTGAAGTCGCTGAGCGGAGGAGCCGCAGCGGGGTGGCGGCCACGCAAAAGACGGGGAAGCCGCTGAGCGGGGAGCCGCCAGCGTGGGTGGCAAGCGCACAAGCGGGGGAAGTCGGGCCAGCGGTGGGATCCAAGCGTGGGGGAGACCAGCGTGGGGAAGATTCGGCTTGAGCGGTGAAACCCAAGCGTGTGGCTGCAGCCACGCAAAAGCGGGGGAAGTCGGCCGAGCGGGGAGCCCAAGCGTGGGGGCGGCCAAGTTTGAAAAAAAAAATTGAAACCCGAAAAAAAATTTTGAATTTTGAAAAAAAATTTGAAATTTGAAAAAATTTGAAATTTGAAAAAATTTGAAATTTGAAAAAAGTTTGAATTTTCGAAAAAATTTGAATTTTGAAAAAAAATTTGAAATTTGAAAAAATTTTGAAATTTAAAAAAAAAAATCGGTTTATCGGGTCAAGTTGCGTGCAAAACTGGTGAGATCGCGTAAAAAACGGTGCAACACGACCGTTTATGACATGGGGGATTTTCAGGGGGTGGTAACCCTGGGCGTGGCTGGAGCCCCAAATCCAGTATTCCCCTATAGGGGGGCAAGATTTTCAAAAGGGGTGCCCCCCCATGTACATGCCCAAGGGTGTACATGCCCCCGCCGGTGCTTTGCGCTGGTGCTGCTGGCGCTCAGCGTCGGTGCTGCCATGTACATGCCCAAGGGTGTACATGCCCCCGCCGGTGCAGCCACGCAAAAGCGGGGGGAAGTCGGTTGAGCGGGGAGCCCAAGCGTGGGGGAAGCCACGCAAAAGCGGGGGAAGTCGGCTTAGCGGGGAGCCCAAGCGTGGGGGCGGCCACGCAAAAGCGGGGGAAGTCGGCTGAGCGGGGAGCCCCAGCGTGGGGGCGCCACGCAAAAGCGGGGGAAGTCGGCTGAGCGGGCAGCCCAAGCGGGGTGAAGTCGGCTGAGCGGGGAGCCCCAGCGCGGGGGGCGGCCACGCAAAGCGGGGGGAAGTCGGCTGAGAGGGGAGCCCAAGCGGGGTGAAGTCGGCTGAGCGGGGAGCCGCAGCGGGGGGCGGCCACGCAAAAGCGGGGGAAGCCGGCTGAGCGGGGAGCGCCAGCGTGGGGGCAGCGCAAAAGCGGGGGGAAGTCGGCCAGCGGGGGGATCCCAAGCGTGGGGGAGCCCAGCGGGGGGAAGTCGGCTGAGCGGGGAACCCAAGCGTGGGCGCGGCCACGCAAAAGCGGGGGGAAGTCGGCCGAGCGGGGAGCCCAAGCGTGGGGGCGGCCAAGTTTGAAAAAAAAAATTGAAACCCGAAAAAAAATTTTGAATTTTGAAAAAAAAAATTGAAATTTGAAAAAAATTTGAAATTTGAAAAAAGTTTGAATTTTCGAAAAAATTTGAATTTTGAAAAAAAATTTGAAATTTGAAAAAATTTTGAAATTTAAAAAAAAATCGGTTTATCGGGTCAAGTTGCGTGCAAAACTGGTGAGATCGCGTAAAAAAACGGTGCAACACGACCGTTTATGACATGGGGGATTTTCAGGGGGTGGTAACCCTGGGCGTGGCTGGAGCCCCAAATCCAGTATTCCCCTATAGGGGGGCAAGATTTTCAAAAGGGGTGCCCCCCCATGTACATGCCCAAGGGTGTACATGCCCCCGCCGGTGCTTTGCGCTGGTGCTGCTGGCGCTCAGCGTCGGTGCTGCCATGTACATGCCCAAGGGTGTACATGCCCCCGCCGGTGCAGCCACGCAAAAGCGGGGGGAAGTCGGTTGAGCGGGGAGCCCAAGCGTGGGGGAAGCCACGCAAAAGCGGGGGAAGTCGGCTTAGCGGGGAGCCCAAGCGTGGGGGCGGCCACGCAAAAGCGGGGGAAGTCGGCTGAGCGGGGAGCCCCAGCGTGGGGGCGCCACGCAAAAGCGGGGGAAGTCGGCTGAGCGGGCAGCCCAAGCGGGGTGAAGTCGGCTGAGCGGGGAGCCCCAGCGCGGGGGGCGGCCACGCAAAGCGGGGGGAAGTCGGCTGAGAGGGGAGCCCAAGCGGGGTGAAGTCGGCTGAGCGGGGAGCCGCAGCGGGGGGCGGCCACGCAAAAGCGGGGGAAGCCGGCTGAGCGGGGAGCGCCAGCGTGGGGGCAGCGCAAAAGCGGGGGGAAGTCGGCCAGCGGGGGGATCCCAAGCGTGGGGGAGCCCAGCGGGGGGAAGTCGGCTGAGCGGGGAACCCAAGCGTGGGCGCGGCCACGCAAAAGCGGGGGGAAGTCGGCCGAGCGGGGAGCCCAAGCGTGGGGGCGGCCAAGTTTGAAAAAAAAAATTGAAACCCGAAAAAAAATTTTGAATTTTGAAAAAAAAATTGAAATTTGAAAAAATTTGAAATTTGAAAAAAATTTGAAATTTGAAAAAAGTTTGAATTTTCGAAAAAATTTGAATTTTGAAAAAAAATTTGAAATTTGAAAAAATTTTGAAATTTAAAAAAAAATCGGTTTATCGGGTCAAGTTGCGTGCAAAACTGGTGAGATCGCGTAAAAAAACGGTGCAACACGACCGTTTATGACATGGGGGATTTTCAGGGGGTGGTAACCCTGGGCGTGGCTGGAGCCCCAAATCCAGTATTCCCCTATAGGGGGGCAAGATTTTCAAAAGGGGTGCCCCCCCATGTACATGCCCAAGGGTGTACATGCCCCCGCCGGTGCTTTGCGCTGGTGCTGCTGGCGCTCAGCGTCGGTGCTGCCATGTACATGCCCAAGGGTGTACATGCCCCCGCCGGTGCAGCCACGCAAAAGCGGGGGGAAGTCGGTTGAGCGGGGAGCCCAAGCGTGGGGGAAGCCACGCAAAAGCGGGGGAAGTCGGCTTAGCGGGGTGCCCAAGCGTGGGGGCGGCCACGCAAAAGCGGGGGAAGTCGGCTGAGCGGGGAGCCCCAGCGTGGGGGCGCCACGCAAAAGCGGGGGAAGTCGGCTGAGCGGGCAGCCCCAGCGGGGTGAAGTCGGCTGAGCGGGGAGCCCCAGCGCGGGGGGCGGCCACGCAAAGCGGGGGGAAGTCGGCTGAGCGGGGAGCCCAAGCGGGGTGAAGTCGGCTGAGCGGGGAGCCCCAGCGCGGGGTGCGGCCACGCAAAGCGGGGGAAGTCGGCTGAGAAGGGAGCCCAAGCGGGGTGAAGTCGGCTGAGCGGGGAGCCGCAGCGTGGGGGCGCCACGCAAAAGCGGGGGAAGTTGGCTGAGCGGGGAGCCGCAGCGGGGGGGCGGCCACGCAAAAGCGGGGGGAAGCCGGCTGAGCGGGGAGCCCCAGCGTGGGGGCAGCCACGCAAAAGCGGGGGGAAGCCGGCTGAGCGGGGATCCCAAGCGTGGGGGAAGCCGGCTGAGCGGGGAGCCCAAGCGTGGGGGAAGCCACACAAAAGCGGGGGGAAGGCACGCAAAAGCGGGGGAAGTCGGCTGAGCGGGGAGCCCCAGCGGGGTGAAGTCGGCTGAGCGGGGAGCCCCAGCGTGGGAGCGGCCACGCAAAGCGGGGGGAAGTCGGCTGAGAGGGGAGCCCAAGCGGGGTGAAGTCGGCTGAGCGGGGAGCCCCAGCGTGGGGGCGGCCACGCAAAAGCGGGGGGAAGTCGGCTGAGCGGTGGAAAAAGGGCCCAGCGGGGTGCTCTGCGCTAGTGCATCCACATAAAATGGGGGGGAGCCTGGGGGATTTCCAGGGGGTGGTAACCCTGGGCGTGGCTGGAGACCCAAATCCAGTTTTCCCCTATAGGGGGAGGGATATTTGGAAGGGGCGCCCCCTCATGTACATGCCAAGCGGTGTACATGGCCCCGACCAGCGGGAAAAAAACGGCCCGAGCGGGGGATAAACGCGGCCCGAGCGGGGGATAAACGCGGACCGAGCGGGTCGGAAACACGGATCGAGCGGGTCGGAAACACGGATCGAGCGGGTCGAAAACACGGACCGAGCGGCTGAAAAACGCGACCCAGCGGTGGAAAAACACGGACCGAGCGGCTGAAAAACGCGACCCAGCGGTGGAAAAACACGGACCGAGCGGCTGAAAAAACACGACCCAGCGGGGGAAAAACACGGACCGAGCGGCTGAAAAAACACGATTGAGCGGGGGAAAAACACGGACCGAGCGGCTGAAAAACACGACCCAGCGGGTGAAAAACACGGACCGAGCGGCTGAAAAAACACGATAGAGCGGGGGAAAACACGGACCGAGCGGCTTAAGAAACACAATTGAGCGGGGGAAAAACACGGACCGAGCGGCTGAAAAACACGATTGAGCGGGGAGAAACACGGACCAAGCGGGGGAAAAACACGGACCCAGCGGCTTAATAACACGGACCAAGCGGGGGAGAAACACGGACCAAGCGGCTTAAAACACGATTGAGCGGGGGAAAAACACGGACCGAGCGGCTGAAAAACACGATTGAGCGGGGAGAAACACGGACCAAGCGGGGGAAAAAAACGGACCCAGCGGCTTAATAACACAGACCAAGCGGTGGAGAAACACGGACCAAGCGGGGGAAAAACACGGACCAAGCGGCTTAAAAACACGATTGAGCGGGGGAAAAACACGGACCAAGCGGGGGAAAAACGCGGACCAAGCGGGGGAGAAACACGGACCGAGCGGCTTAAGAACACGATTGAGCGGGGGGAAAACACGGACCGAGCGGGGAAAAACACGGACCGAGCGGGGGAAAAACACGGACCGAGCGGGGGAAAACACAGACCGAGCGGGGGGAACACGCACGGAGACAGCGGGGCTGCAACTGGGTTGGACAGTTTTTGGTCCAAACGAATTACAGCCAAGAAAGGAAGCATTTTTGGTCCAGAATTGTCGGAACTTGTAGAAATTTGACAGTTCCCACTTTCGAGCGCCGGTACTTGGGTTGGACAGTTTTTTATACTTCTAAGATTGTACGAAGCGGGGAAAAAACACGGACCGAGCGGGGGAAAACAGGGACACAGCGGCTTTAAAACACACGACCGAGCGGGTGGAAAACACGGACCGAGCGGGGGAAAACACGGACCCGGCGGCGCCAGCAGCCACGCAGAACACGGGT
>JAJGRX010000539.1:12500-19244 GCA_025461125.1 Carex kokanica
ACGCAAAAGCGGGGGGAAGTCGGCTGAGCGGGGAGCCCGAGCGGGGAGCCCCAGCGTGGGGGAAGCCACGCAAAAGCGGGCGGAAGTCGGCTGAGCGGGGAGCCCCAGCGTTGTGGCGGCCACGCAATAGCGGGGGGAAGTCGGCTGATCGGGAAGCCCAGCGTGGGGGCGGCCACGCAAAAGCGGGGGGAAGTCGGCTGAGAGGGGAGCCCAAGCGGGGTAATGTCGGCTGAGCGGGGAGCCCCAGCTTGGGGGCAGCGCAAAAGCGGGGGGATCCCAAGCGTGGGGGAGCCCAGCGGGGGGAAGTCGGCTGAGCGGGGAGCCCAAGCGGGGTGAAGTCGGCTGAGCGGGGAGCCCCAGCGCAGGGGGCGGCCACGCAAAGCGGGGCGAAGTCGGCTGAGAGGGGAGCCCAAGCGGGGTGAAGTCGGCTGAGCGGGGAGCCCCAGCGCGGGGGGCGGCCACGCAAAGCGGGCGGAGCGTGGAGCCCCCAGCCGGGGGGCGGCCACGCAAGCGGGGGAAGTCGGCTGAGCGGGGAGCCCCAGCGCGGGGGGCGGCCACGCAAAGCGGGGGGAAGTCGGCTGAGAGGGGAGCCCAAGCGGGGTGAAGTCGGCTGAGCGGGGAGCCCCAGCGTGGGGGCGGCCACGCAACAGCGGGGGAAGTCGGCTGAGCGGGGCAGCCCAAGCGGGGTGGAAGTCGGCTGAGCGGGGAGCCCCAGCGCGGGGGCGGCCACGCAAAGCGGGGGGAAGTCGGCTGAGAGGGGAGCCCAAGCGGGGTGAAGTCGGCTGAGCGGGGAGCCGCAGCGGGGGCGGCCACGCAAAAGCGGGGGAAGCCGGCTGAGCGGGGAGCGCCAGCGTGGGGGCAGCGCAAAAGCGGGGGGAAGTCGGCCAGCGGGGGGATCCCAAGCGTGGGGGAGCCCAGCGGGGGGAAGTCGGCTGAGCGGGGAACCCAAGCGTGGGCGCGGCCACGCAAAAGCGGGGGGAAGTCGGCCGAGCGGGGAGCCCAAGCGTGGGGGCGGCCAAGTTTGAAAAAAAAAATTGAAACCCGAAAAAAAATTTTGAATTTTGAAAAAAAAATTGAAATTTGAAAAAAATTTGAAATTTGAAAAAAATTTGAAATTTGAAAAAAGTTTGAATTTTCGAAAAAATTTGAATTTTGAAAAAAAATTTGAAATTTGAAAAAATTTTGAAATTTAAAAAAAAATCGGTTTATCGGGTCAAGTTGCGTGCAAAACTGGTGAGATCGCGTAAAAAAACGGTGCAACACGACCGTTTATGACATGGGGGATTTTCAGGGGGTGGTAACCCTGGGCGTGGCTGGAGCCCCAAATCCAGTATTCCCCTATAGGGGGGCAAGATTTTCAACAGGGGTGCCCCCCCATGTACATGCCCAAGGGTGTACATGCCCCCGCCGGTGCTTTGCGCTGGTGCTGCTGGCGCTCAGCGTCGGTGCTGCCATGTACATGCCCAAGGGTGTACATGCCCCCGCCGGTGCAGCCACGCAAAAGCGGGGGGAAGTCGGTTGAGCGGGGAGCCCAAGCGTGGGGGAAGCCACGCAAAAGCGGGGGAAGTCGGCTTAGCGGGGTAGCCCAAGCGTGGGGGCGGCCACGCAAAAGCGGGGGAAGTCGGCTGAGCGGGGAGCCCCAGCGTGGGGGCGCCACGCAAAAGCGGGGGAAGTCGGCTGAGCGGGCAGCCCAAGCGGGGTGAAGTCGGCTGAGCGGGGAGCCCCAGCGCGGGGGGCGGCCACGCAAAGCGGGGGGAAGTCGGCTGAGAGGGGAGCCCAAGCGGGGTGAAGTCGGCTGAGCGGGGAGCCGCAGCGGGGGGCGGCCACGCAAAAGCGGGGGAAGCCGGCTGAGCGGGGAGCGCCAGCGTGGGGGCAGCGCAAAAGCGGGGGGAAGTCGGCCAGCGGGGGGATCCCAAGCGTGGGGGAGCCCAGCGGGGGGAAGTCGGCTGAGCGGGGAACCCAAGCGTGGGCGCGGCCACGCAAAAGCGGGGGGAAGTCGGCCGAGCGGGGAGCCCAAGCGTGGGGGCGGCCAAGTTTGAAAAAAAAAATTGAAACCCGAAAAAAAATTTTGAATTTTGAAAAAAAAATTGAAATTTGAAAAAAATTTGAAATTTGAAAAAAATTTGAAATTTGAAAAAAGTTTGAATTTTCGAAAAAATTTGAATTTTGAAAAAAAATTTGAAATTTGAAAAAATTTTGAAATTTAAAAAAAAATCGGTTTATCGGGTCAAGTTGCGTGCAAAACTGGTGAGATCGCGTAAAAAAACGGTGCAACACGACCGTTTATGACATGGGGGATTTTCAGGGGGTGGTAACCCTGGGCGTGGCTGGAGCCCCAAATCCAGTATTCCCCTATAGGGGGGCAAGATTTTCAACAGGGGTGCCCCCCCATGTACATGCCCAAGGGTGTACATGCCCCCGCCGGTGCTTTGCGCTGGTGCTGCTGGCGCTCAGCGTCGGTGCTGCCATGTACATGCCCAAGGGTGTACATGCCCCCGCCGGTGCAGCCACGCAAAAGCGGGGGGAAGTCGGTTGAGCGGGGAGCCCAAGCGTGGGGGAAGCCACGCAAAAGCGGGGGAAGTCGGCTTAGCGGGGAGCCCAAGCGTGGGGGCGGCCACGCAAAAGCGGGGGAAGTCGGCTGAGCGGGGAGCCCCAGCGTGGGGGCGCCACGCAAAAGCGGGGGAAGTCGGCTGAGCGGGCAGCCCAAGCGGGGTGAAGTCGGCTGAGCGGGGAGCCCCAGCGCGGGGGGCGGCCACGCAAAGCGGGGGGAAGTCGGCTGAGAGGGGAGCCCAAGCGGGGTGAAGTCGGCTGAGCGGGGAGCCGCAGCGGGGGGCGGCCACGCAAAAGCGGGGGAAGCCGGCTGAGCGGGGAGCGCCAGCGTGGGGGCAGCGCAAAAGCGGGGGGAAGTCGGCCAGCGGGGGGATCCCAAGCGTGGGGGAGCCCAGCGGGGGGAAGTCGGCTGAGCGGGGAACCCAAGCGTGGGCGCGGCCACGCAAAAGCGGGGGGAAGTCGGCCGAGCGGGGAGCCCAAGCGTGGGGGCGGCCAAGTTTGAAAAAAAAAATTGAAACCCGAAAAAAATTTTGAATTTTGAAAAAAAAATTGAAATTTGAAAAAATTTGAAATTTGAAAAAAATTTGAAATTTGAAAAAAGTTTGAATTTTCGAAAAAATTTGAATTTTGAAAAAAAATTTGAAATTTGAAAAAATTTTGAAATTTAAAAAAAAATCGGTTTATCGGGTCAAGTTGCGTGCAAAACTGGTGAGATCGCGTAAAAAAACGGTGCAACACGACCGTTTATGACATGGGGGATTTTCAGGGGGTGGTAACCCTGGGCGTGGCTGGAGCCCCAAATCCAGTATTCCCCTATAGGGGGGCAAGATTTTCAAAAGGGGTGCCCCCCCATGTACATGCCCAAGGGTGTACATGCCCCCGCCGGTGCTTTGCGCTGGTGCTGCTGGCGCTCAGCGTCGGTGCTGCCATGTACATGCCCAAGGGTGTACATGCCCCCGCCGGTGCAGCCACGCAAAAGCGGGGGGAAGTCGGTTGAGCGGGGAGCCCAAGCGTGGGGGAAGCCACGCAAAAGCGGGGGAAGTCGGCTTAGCGGGGTGCCCAAGCGTGGGGGCGGCCACGCAAAAGCGGGGGAAGTCGGCTGAGCGGGGAGCCCCAGCGTGGGGGCGCCACGCAAAAGCGGGGGAAGTCGGCTGAGCGGGCAGCCCCAGCGGGGTGAAGTCGGCTGAGCGGGGAGCCCCAGCGCGGGGGGCGGCCACGCAAAGCGGGGGGAAGTCGGCTGAGCGGGGAGCCCAAGCGGGGTGAAGTCGGCTGAGCGGGGAGCCCCAGCGCGGGGTGCGGCCACGCAAAGCGGGGGGAAGTCGGCTGAGAAGGGAGCCCAAGCGGGGTGAAGTCGGCTGAGCGGGGAGCCCCAGCGTGGGGGCGCCACGCAAAAGCGGGGGAAGTTGGCTGAGCGGGGAGCCGCAGCGGGGGGGCGGCCACGCAAAAGCGGGGGGAAGCCGGCTGAGCGGGGAGCCCCAGCGTGGGGGCAGCCACGCAAAAGCGGGGGGAAGCCGGCTGAGCGGGGATCCCAAGCGTGGGGGAAGCCGGCTGAGCGGGGAGCCCAAGCGTGGGGGAAGCCACACAAAAGCGGGGGGAAGGCACGCAAAAGCGGGGGAAGTCGGCTGAGCGGGGAGCCCCAGCGGGGTGAAGTCGGCTGAGCGGGGAGCCCCAGCGTGGGAGCGGCCACGCAAAGCGGGGGGAAGTCGGCTGAGAGGGGAGCCCAAGCGGGGTGAAGTCGGCTGAGCGGGGAGCCCCAGCGTGGGGGCGGCCACGCAAAAGCGGGGGGAAGTCGGCTGAGCGGTGGAAAAAGGGCCCAGCGGGGTGCTCTGCGCTAGTGCATCCACATAAAATGGGGGGGAGCCTGGGGGATTTCCAGGGGGTGGTAACCCTGGGCGTGGCTGGAGACCCAAATCCAGTTTTCCCCTATAGGGGGAGGGATATTTGGAAGGGGCGCCCCCTCATGTACATGCCAAGCGGTGTACATGGCCCCGACCAGCGGGAAAAAACGGCCCGAGCGGGGGATAAACGCGGCCCGAGCGGGGGATAAACGCGGACCGAGCGGGTCGGAAACACGGATCGAGCGGGTCGGAAACACGGATCGAGCGGGTCGAAAACACGGACCGAGCGGCCTGAAAAACGCGACCCAGCGGTGGAAAAACACGGACCGAGCGGCTGAAAAACACGATCGAGCGGGGGAAAAACACGGACCGAGCGGCTGAAAAAACACGATGGAGCGGGGGAAAAACACGGACCGAGCGGCTGAAAAAACACGATCGAGCGGGGGAAAAACACGGACCGAGCGGCTGAAAAACAGCGACCCAGCGGGTGAAAAACACGGACCGAGCGGCTGAAAAAACACGATAGAGCGGGGGAAAACACGGACCGAGCGGCTTAAGAAACACAATTGAGCGGGGGAAAAACACGGACCGAGCGGCTGAAAAACACGATTGAGCGGGGAGAAACACGGACCAAGCGGGGGAAAACACGGACCCAGCGGCTTAATAACACGGACCAAGCGGGGGAGAAACACGGACCAAGCGGCTTAAAAACACGATTGAGCGGGGGAAAACACGGACCGAGCGGCTGAAAAACACGATTGAGCGGGGAGAAACACGGACCAAGCGGGGGAAAAAAACGGACCCAGCGGCTTAATAACACAGACCAAGCGGTGGAGAAACACGGACCAAGCGGGGGAAAAACACGGACCAAGCGGCTTAAAAACACGATTGAGCGGGGGAAAAACACGGACCAAGCGGGGGAAAAACGCGGACCAAGCGGGGGAGAAACACGGGACCGAGCGGCTTAAGACACGATTGAGCGGGGGGGAAAACACGGACCGAGCGGGAAAAACACGGACCGAGCGGGGGAAAAACACGGACCGAGCGGGGGAAAACACAGACCGAGCGGGGGGAACACGCACGGAGACAGCGGGGCTGCAACTGGGTTGGACAGTTTTTGGTCCAAACGAATTACAGCCAAGAAAGGAAGCATTTTTGGTCCAGAATTGTCGGAACTTGTAGAAATTTGACAGTTCCCACTTTCGAGCGCCGGTACTTGGGTTGGACAGTTTTTTATACTTCTAAGATTGTACGAAGCGGGGAAAAAACACGGACCGAGCGGGGGAAAACAGGGACACAGCGGCTTTAAAACACACGACCGAGCGGGTGGAAAACACGGACCGAGCGGGGGAAAACACGGACCCGGCGGCGCCAGCAGCCACGCAGAACACGGGTGAGCGGGGCGTCCGAGCGTGGGGCGCCCCGCAGAAAGCTGTAGCAGCCACGCAAAAACACGGTCGAGCGATGTTTATTTTTCGCGTACGGCAGGCCTAAATGCGCCGCTATATCTGGTTGACCTGCACGTCGGTTGTCTCCAAGTCATTTTGGCTGGGGCGGCGGTGTTGTGGGCGCTGGTGCAGCGTGTCTAGGACTGTGGCGTCGCATGAGTTGTTCTGGACTTGCTCCGCATGTCGGGCTCCCTGCACTTTTGGTGCGGCCAACCGAACATGGGGCTGTCTCTTCACTCTCCCTCCCGTCATGGATGGGATGCTTGTGATCGGTTGCCTGTGCGGTTCTACCCTCTTGTGGGTAGCGAAGTAGTCCCTTGATGCTATTTGCTTGCCCTTCTGACATTTTTTTGTCGGTTGGGCAGCCGGAATGTTGGCGGAATCCCTGTGTTGGTGCGGGGTCGAAGGCCCTGTTGCTATCACTTGGATTTTTGCCGGCTCTCACGGATGCGGTGCCTAGTGCTAGCCCTGCGGGACTTTGCCCCGCAGGCTCCGGGAGGTCCCTTGTACGAATCACTGCTCCTATACGCCGTTTGTCGTGTTGCCGGGTGGCGACACGCAGATCGTGTTCTGTCGTGCTGTAGTTAACGGCGCGGCAGAACAGAAGTGTCCGGAGCGTGCTGCGTGCATGCGGAATGCCTCCCGTTCGTAGTAGAGCAGCGATTTCCGGTTTTACGTCGTGCGAAGGCCCGCGCCCTCCGGTCGGTGCCGGAGCTGACGTTCCGGCTCTCGTTTAAGACGTGCTACCTGGTTGATCCTGCCAGTAGTCATATGCTTGTCTCAAAGATTAAGCCATGCATGTGTAAGTATGAACTAATTCAGACTGTGAAACTGCGAATGGCCATTAAATCAGTTATAGTTTGTTGATGGTACGTGCTACTCGGATACCGTAGTAATTCTAGAGCTAA
>JAJGRX010000682.1:0-19755 GCA_025461125.1 Carex kokanica
CCATGGTCCTCAAATTGTTTTCTAACTAATTTTAAACCCCCCCCCCCTTATAACCTAGAACTAGTAGATATAGTTAGATATTTAATACACTATCCCTTTGGATCGACACCCCAATTATACTACACGATAAGATCATGCGCTTGCACTTCTGAAAGTATCGACACCCCAATTGTGATACCCCAATTGTGATATGAACGCAAGTAGAATTAGGGTTAAAAAGTATATTAATTTACACTGAAAGTTAGTAGTTCAATTTGGACTCATCAATCACATAATATCTAAGTCTACTTGATAGTTGTGGTACCCTAGATGACCTTCTAATCGTTATATCATCTTCTATTTCATTTTCACTTCTGTCTTTATTAATTAAAATTGTTTCATCTTCATGATTATTAATCTCAACTTGATGGTTATTAATAGGAACAAAATTCAAATCATCTAAGTAAGACATGACTGTATTGTTATTTTCACTATTTGTATGTGTTTGGTGGATTTCTTCTTTTTCTTCAAAATATGGTTCATTTAAGAAAAATTTAACATCTCTAGAAAGATACAACTTTTTATTAATTGGATCATAGCATTTATAACTTTTTTTATAATATGAATACCCTAAAAAAATAGTTTTGTGATACAAAATCAAGTTTTTCTTTTCTTTTAATATGTACGAAACTTGTACAACCAAATACTCTCATATGGTCATAAGTGATTTTTTGTTGGTTAAGAATTTCTAAAGGACTTTTGTTTTTAAGATTTACACTAGGTAATCTATTAATTAAATGTGTGGTACAAAGTACGGATTCGACGAATAAATTTTTGGGACATTATTTTGAAATAACAAGAATCCTGTCATTTCTAATATGTGTCTATTGTTCCCTCGATACTCCGTTTTGTTCGGAGTATTTATGCATGTTGTTTGTGTTAGTTGTATGTAATCTTCTAATACTTTGTTTGACATAATTTGCAAAACAAACATTAGTTGAATTTAACCATTTACATGATTGAGTGAGTTTGTAGGTTCAAGATTTTAATTGCAAGATTAATAATGAAGAACCAAATATAAGTTCAAGATCTTAATTGCAAGATTTATATGAAGAAGAACCAAGGTTCACGAAGATCTTAATTGAGACTCTTATTTGAAGAACTGAAGAAATCAACAAGACTTTACGAACCTCTAGATTTGTAATAATCAAGTAGTTAAGTAAAGTATATTTGAGAATTGTTGATTTCTAGAGCATCCATTTGTAACAGGCCAAACCGTATGGAACAGATAAAATCATAAAATTGCAAAGAGTTCCAGTTTGGTTCCATACAGGACGGATGACATCTATTGGAACGCTTATCAATTTTTTTTGGGATAAATTATACTAACCGTCCTAAATGGACATAAATGTTCAAAACGGTTAATATCAATTTAATTAAATTACAGAAACCCTAATTTCAATATTTGTAAAATCCGTTATGAACAGATCACTTCCATTAGAACAGATCTGACAAATCTGGATCCCCCACTATAAAATGGTCAAGCTAGCCGCCTCCCATATTCAAAAAGCAATTATTGTGCATTCTCAAAAGCTTCCATTGTTGAGTGATTTTAAACTTCAATATCTTCTTAACACTCTCAAATCCACTCGACTTATCTTCTAAGCATTTCCATCCTAGCTAGTGCATCCAGCTTGTAAGGCGTTGAAGGAGTTCACTAGCTCGAACGTTTCCACTCAAATATTTTCATAGCTGTGTGACGATCCAAAGGGACTCTCTAGCTCGAGCTTCTAAGATCACATTATACACGAGTTAGGCCCTGGCTTTCCACCTTTGTTGGGCTCATGTGTCATGAGTTGTATCTTTTCTTTTTGGATAATAGGAAAGGTGCCAACGAGGTTGCTCTACCCCGAAAACGTAGGAATTTTACACCAAACTCCGTTATCATCTTGCGTGTAAAATTTCTCTAACTCTACTCTATTTACTTATACACGCTTATTTGTTATTTGTTTGACTTGTTAGTTTAGAGTGTTTAAACAAAAAATGTCCAAGAGTCTTTAAGACTCTTTATTCACCCCCCCCTCCTCTAGGTGCCGTTAGGGACTACAGTTTGATGTAAAATTTGGTTCCATTATCCGATCTAAAAGTTTTAAGTTTGGTATTAAATTGAGTTTTTATTAGACATGAAAATTCATAAAAGCTATTAAACACGTCATCTTTAGATTTAAGTAAATATAGCCAAGTTTCTTTTGAAAAAATCATCAATAAATGTAACAAAATATTTTAATCCATTATATGAATCAATTGGGGCGATCTCCATACATTGGAATGTACTAAATCAAAAACTACTTCACTTTTGCTAGTAGAAAGAGAAAAAATGAAGCATTTTTTGTTTTGCTAACTTGCAAATTTCACAATTAGTACAATTCAAATTTTTCGAATCTAAGACACTATTTAAAATCTTGTCGGAAGGATGCCCAAATCTCTTATGCCAAATATCAGAGTTAACTGATTTTGCAAAAGCACAAAGATTTAATTGTTTGTAGTTCAAAAGATAGTGTATATTTTCAAGAAATCCTTCACCAATCTTGTTGCCGGTTTCCAATCCTGAAATACGACATTTTTACAAGAGAAAATTACATTACAATTTAATTCTTGTGTGAATTTATTTATAGAAATTACATTTATGGAAAATGTTTCTAAATACAAAACATTCTTAATTTGTTTTTATATAAATAATTTCTCCTATGTCGTTTATTTTTGCCTTCATACCATTTGCAACCAAGACATGTCTATCACTTTAATTTGGTTGGGTTTAGATTCGACAGCAATTGTTTGTTACTAAACATATGATCTGTTAAACCACTATCTATAATAATTTGGTTAAAAAAAAGAAATCTTTTTAGTCAAAAGCAATACCACATGTACTAGGAGTCTTTTGGTTACCAAGCAGCGCAGCGCCAAATGGCTAGAAACTGACTCGCCAGTGCCATATTCACTTCCTGACCCGTTTGGGAATGACCCACCAGCGCCAAATGGCTTGACCCGCTTGGAAATGACCCGCCAGCAACTGGGAGTGACCCGCCAACGCCAAATAGGAAGGAAGAGATACCGTGGTCAATATTTGAGGTCTTATTGCTTCATAACTACGGTTTAGTCTCGCAAGATATTGCAAGATATCATCCTCTTCAGTCCGCTTATGAAGTGTGGTCAGATCTGTTGTTATTGGCCGATAGCATCGAAGCTCATTGTGTTTCTTTTCATTGCTTCTCGACCCTTGTTTTTCTTGTTGTATTTCCTGCATTGTTGATAAATATGTGAGAAATTATTTTGCTGGTCATGCATAGCTTTTACCACTTCCCACAACTCATGTGCCTTTTCTGCCATCATAAAGAGGTCGGATACAGCCGACTCCATTGAGTTTATGAGTGAGGTGATGATTTTTTTTCGTTTGTGGTCCTCCACTGTTTTGCTGCTGTCTTTCGTCATGAGTTAATTTGTTTGAATCTGTGATTTCTAATTTTTTTTTATTTTCACCTGTGATGTATTCTAACATATCTCGACCACTCGGGGTCATGGATACTGCCCTTGCTCATGACACGTAATTTTTATCATTGAGCAAAGTGTTTGTTAGCTTGGAGAAGTTCATTACTTCTTCTTGAGTCATTTTTCTTTTGCTCAAATTTGTTGTGGTTTTGTGGTTTTTCAATTAGAGAGTCTTTTGCTTTGATACCATGTTATTTTTGTAAGATAGAGAGGGAAGAGATTAAGAAAATAAATTATATTGCAATCTTATTTTTTTGTTTATAAGTGTCTCTATTTATAGTTACAAAGTAACAAAAACTAACCGTTAGAATGCACTATTCCCTATTGCTATTAATTACAAAAACACTATTTCCTACAAGGTACTATTTCCTATTCTATTAAATAAACTAGCTGTTACAATTTGAATCTTATTTTATATTTCAAACAGATCGGTATCATCCATCGGACAAGTATCCTCTGTAAAAGATTCCCTTCACTTTACGGTCTGAGATTAACTCTCAACCGCTTTGAGACTCGGGCTAATGCAGGAGGCAGTATTATTGGGCTTGGAGATTCATGCCAAATTAAAAAGAAAGGTCCAAATCTAGTAATGGGTAAAAGATTCCCTATTACGACAACGGAGAGGATGTGAGAGGATGTGAATTCTCATCCATCAGTACAGAAAATCTGCAATAGATCTGGAATCACTTCAATTAGTCAGTTCTAATTCAACCAAGTGGTGGATCGATGCTACAGGCAACAGTGAGGGGCGGTCCAATCTGCTCATTCCATCATCTTTACGGTAATTAATAGAAAGCGACATCTTTAAATATGAAGGAAAAAACCGAACGACTAGGTTGGCGACTGGTGACTAAGTGACATTATACTTTGCTTTATATAATAGACATTCAGTCTTTGGTCGGGTCTATGACAGCCACAATATCGTCTGTTTGTTTGTGTGGGAGGTCAGATTAGTTCGTTATAGTGAATCATAACGTTAGTAAGCCTGAAGGTATCGAAATATAAAATATCAGCTCTCGTTACATAAAAAGTCTTTATTTATACTTTTTATAGAGTAAGGCTTGAATGTTATGGATAGTATAATGTTTTATGTGTTACGGTCTCAAAAACCTATCGTATAAACTTTAAACTTCGATCAATTTAGCTCAGTAAATTTGTTTTACTATTTTTTATGATTTATGAAAGATGACAAAAAATGACTTAAAAATAAAAGAAATTTTAACATTTTTTGTTATCTTTCATAAATCATAAAAAAATAGTAAAAAAATTTCAAAGTATAAAAATTGGTATTCTACAAGTTCATTATATAATCAATTTATTGAGCTATTTAGATCGAAATTTGAAATTTATATAATAAATTTTTAAGATCGTAGCACGGAAGGCCTTATACTATCCATAACACCTAAGCCTTACTCCTTTTTACATCTATTAGAATATTTATAGCGATAATAACAACGAAAAAGAAGGATTAATTACCTGGCTCTAAGGGAATGCTGTTAATTTGATGATGACTTCAACGATGTATATATATGATTAGAAAAAAAAATCTAGATATTTTGAATCTCGAAAACGACTTTGATTGTTCAATAACCTTTATTTCATATTTGTTCATATTTTTATCTTGATTTTTGCAACTTCAATCAATTAGCATTCGGAATTTGTTTTTAAATAATAATTGGTGAGGAGGCTACGCTACTTTGTAATACGTAGATCAGTATGTGCTATAGAGTTATATTTTTTTTTTCAAAGTCCAAATAATTGATTCAAATTTATCAACATAATTTTTATATAAAAATATACTGTAAGACACAATTTTATATTTTTATTATTTCTTACTATTTTTTAAATCGGTAAGCTCTACTTTCGGATCGTAAAAAATCTTTAGATCTGGTAATTTTCTACATATTTAAAAAAAATCTTAAAAAATATATAATTGGATCACCAAGTACATTTTTATATGAAGATAACATTGAGTGATTTATTTTGACTGTTTAAACTTTAAAAACAAAGATATAGATCCATAGCACAGATCGACTTGCGCATTAAAAGTAGCATAATAATCTCACTCAATAATTGGCCATTAATTGATCATGACCAATTGATCATGGCCATTAATCTCACACAAACAGATCACTCTTGCAAAGTTAAAAGTTTAATATTGCAATATTTTCTGTTTCCATTTTTTCTCTCTAACCTTACTTCTAAGTACTCAATTTAATTTTAATTGAGCCAAAGAACATACTCAATATTATTCAGAATTTCAAGCAAATTATAAAGTTTCGTCATATGCATATATTTGAGTGTCAGTATCAATAATTACACATGAACAAGTACTTCACCGGAAAGTGGGAACTTCTGTTTGGTGCCTTATCTCTCACATGATCGAATTAATAATATCCAATCACTATATATATTCTCAAATCCACAACAACTTGTTGACAGAACTTTGTTTAAATTGCTTGTCATCTTCTAAGCAACTTGCCGAAGTGAGCTTCTCATCTTCTAAGCAAATAATTTGTTTCCTTAAGCCATGCTCATTAAAAACTTAGCTTGGGCTTTTCTCCTCCTGATAAAAATCACATTCTCAATCAGCCAAGATGTAGAATTTACATACAACGGATTCACCGGCACAAATCTAACCCTAGACGGGTGGCGTATATCGAGACGAATGGCCTTTTGAGGTTAACTAACGAGACGCTTCAAAGAAAGGTCATGCCTTCTATCCTCTCCAATTCGCTTTGGCAGGACAATCTCCTCCTTCTCAACCACATTTGTATTCGCAATTATTTCAAAGTACCTGACCTCAGCAACCATGGGATTGCCTTCTTCATCTCCCCCACAAACAATCTCTCCACTGCCCAGGCCAACCATTACTTGGGGTTCATCAATACTCAAAACAACGGTAATATCACCAATCATACTTTTGCAATTGAGCTTGACACTATATTGAACGCTGAGTTTAAGATATAAATGATAACCACATTGGTATTGATATAAATAGTATGAAGTCAATCCAATCTGCTCCTGCCGGCTATTATGCTGATGATTCAGGTGCTTTTCAAAATTTGAGCCTTATCAGTCGTAAAGCGATGCAAGTATGGGTTGAATATGAAAGCCAAGAGACACAAATTACTGTTACCTTATCTCCTATTGGAAAACCCAAGCCAAGAAAACCTCTGCTCTCTTATAAATTCAATCTCTCAACAGTATTAAACGATTCTATGTACGTTGGTTTTTCTCCACCACTGGCTCTATTGAAAGCTCTCACTACATTCTTGGATGGAGCTTTAAATTAAATGGAGAAGCACCATCCATTAATCCATCAAATTTACCAAAGCTCCCACGTACAACCTCCAAAGGCCAATCAAAAGTCTTAGACATAGTGATGCCTTTCGCTTCAGTCGCCTTTATTCTTATTTTAGTCACTTTCCTTTTCCTCTACATGAAGAGGCGGTTCATTGTACGCAGAACTGCTTGAAGATTGGGAAGTTGAGTTTGGTCCACATCGTTTCTCATACAAAGATTTGTACCAAGCAACCAATGGGTTTTAAAGAAATGACTTGCTTGGAAGTGGTGGCTTTGGGAGAGTTTACAAGGGGGTTTTACCTGTGTCGAAATTGGAAGTTGCAGTCAAGCAAGTCTCACACGAATCCAGCCAAGGTATCAAGCAATTCATTGCAGAGGTTGTGAGTATTGGCCGGTTACGGACATAGAAACCTTGTCCAGTTGTTGGGTTATTGTCGGCGTAAAGGGGAGCTCCTTTTGGTATATGATTACATGCCAAATGGTAGTCTTGACAAGTATTTGTATGGTCAAGAAAAGCCGACTCTTAATTGGATCCAACGATTCAAATTATCAAAGGAGTAGCATCAGCCCTTTTATACCTCCATGAGGATTGGGAGCAAGTCGTCATCCACCGAGACATTAAGGCGAGCAATGTTTTATTAGATTGTGATTTAAATGGTAGATTAGGTGACTTTGGGCCTTGCAAGACTGTACGATCATGGTACCGACCCTCAAACCACCCACGTGATAGGTACAATGGGTTATCTTGCACCAGAACTTGCGAGAACTGGCAAGGTAACACCTCTCACTGATGTGTTTGCCTTTGGTGCATTCCTGTTGGAGGTTGTTTGCAGTAGGAGGCCAATAGAGCCCGGGGAACAAGGGGAGCGAATGATTCTAGTCGACCGGGGTGTTAGAACATTGGAAAAGCGGATCGTTAGCCGATATTGTGGATCCAAGATTAGGCCAATGTTATACAGTAGAGGAGGTAGAGATGGTTCTAAAACTTGGTTTGCTTTGCTCGCATCCACTACCTAGTGCCAGGCCGAGCATGCGAAAAGCTGTGCAATATTTGGAAGGCGAAGCACCTCTACCTGAGTTATCGGCAATAAATATGAATTTAGCATGCTTGCAATGCTTCAGAATGAAGGATTCGACTCTGCTGGCTATGTCATACCCCTCTACAATGACATCTTTCTCTGGTTTATCTGGTGGTAGATGAGTGAAAACTGGACTCTTTGTTATCTAATTTTGATTTAACTAATAATATTGTGTAATCAGATATTATAGTCAATAATGTGTGTATACTGTCATTACTTGTTGATAAATCTCATGAGTCATGAATTTTCTTTCATATACTCTTAGTTCAAAACGGAGATTATAATTTTCTGATAAGCAATTAATCTGAAAGATATTATATTTATTATATGTGCATGTTGTTAAATTTTGCTTATGTTGTAGTTTCAATCAAAGATTGTAACTGTCTGATAAGCGGATTGCTTAACTGATTTAACATCCTGTTTTGAGAACTAGTCCATTTATATTGCAACACGGCCTAATTTTCTAAACTACTAATCAGTAACGGGCTTGGTTCGTGCTTTATTGGCTTTGTCATATTTGGGCCACGCTTTTTTGGAATAAAACTAGATAAAGTGGGCTTGGCTAGTAGTTTAGGAATTCATATCATCTGAGGTAATAAAATATTCTGTTTAGGCCACAATTTTTTTGGAATAGAACTTGATAAAGTGGGCTTGGCTAGTAGTTTAAGAATTCATATCATCTAAGGTAATATTATATTGGACGCTCATAACTGTTCTTGCACTCCTGTTCCGCACTGTTTCCGTACATAATTTTCATAACTAACCTGGAGAACCATTCCACACAATTTTCTTATATAATCTGTATCGTTCCCCGCACAATTTATAAAGTATTACTATGAAAGAAAATATTTATCTATGCACGTAAGTATTTATACCTATGGACAAAAATATTTTAATGTAAATAATTGTCTCCTCAACCAAATCTCCCAAACTGTCCCCGCATCATAAATACCTGTGGGATACCACTCAAACTAAATGGGGGAGGCAAGGGCCATACACTTTCTAAAAATATCAATATTGTCATAACTATATGGGAGACCGCAATATTTAATATTTTTTTACATATGGCACTGGATGACGTCTGAAAAATTAATATCAAGTATTGAAAATATTTATACCTATGTACTAAATATTAATATGTATATAAATTGTACAAAATTTAATCTTCAGTTTGATCATATCAAGTTACATATTAAAGTATTAATATCTTATTTTGCAAGTATTGATACATATGCATTAAAATATTTTACCTATGAGGTCAACTATTTTTGTTATAGAAAGGTTGATGCGGGAATACGAGGTCCTCACTACTAATCAAAGGAAAGTTTATGGAGGACCACTGAGAGACTGAAAAAGGGAGATCATCATATCAAGTTACAAATGCAAGTATTAATATCTTACTTTGCATGTATTAATATGTTATTCTCAAGTATTTATTCATATGAAGATTGATACAGAAACAAGTACAGGAACTGAAAAAGAAAAACAATATAATTAGTGGAAATTATTAGTACAACATTTTTCTACTGTAGCTGCAGTGACAAAAAAAAACTAGAGTGCGGGATAAATATAATTATTCTATTATATTTCTATTTAGATTCATACTGTCGTATCAGAATCAGCACAAATATTAAAAGGGGGCCGTCGTGCAATTCACCACGGGTCAGATTGACCCAGATTATGTTTGCTTCGAGGATATGGACTCAGTAGTTTTGGGTCTCTGTTTTATCTCCTTTTCTATTGTATTATTTGTGGCCCCGGGCCAGATGTTGCTTTCATGACGACACAGAGTAAAGCAAATGAAATGACAATACATCGAGCGCCAGATGTTGCTTTGTGAATATGCTTCGTAAACTGGATGATTCGTCATTATATTTTAGTGCCTTGCGCCCCTAACCCCATTGATCAGATGCTTACGACGAGCATGGATGATATCATGATACGCCATTATATTTGTAGAATTTTTTGTCTATAGAAAATATTAAAAAAAAGCGAGAGAAATAGAAAGAAGAAAGACCTGTAGGTAGAGAGGGAAAAACGTGCCGTGCCGTGCCGTGCCGTGACCAAGTAAATTTTTCACGTGCCGTGCCGTGCCGTGACAAAAATTACAAGGGGTGGTCACGGCACGCGAATGGTCACGGCACGCGAGTCCGCTGTGACTCGCGTGCCGTGACTAATTCGTGCCGTAACCAAACTCGCGTTAGTCAAGTTTGATCGCATTTAACGTTTAAAAAAAATATGAAACGATTCTTTAAAATTCAATGTTTTAATTGAAATTTAAATGTAAATATTTTAATTAAAATAAAATTATACCTTATAGGAAGGTATGTTAGTGTATTGCTTCGCTACTGCCGTGACTGGCGTGTCTTCCGTTTCGTGACTCGCGTGTCCCGTGCCGTGCCGTTTCCGTGTTCCGTGCCGTGACCCAAACAATTTCCGTGCTGTGCCGTGCCGTGCTTTGTCAACAATTGGTCACGGCACGCGAATGGTCACGGCACGGGACACGCGAGTCACGGCACGTGACTGACACGCGTGCCGTGCCGTTCCGTGCTGTTACCGTGCCGTTCCGTGACGGAGCCGGCTCCGGCGTGCCATTTTTCCCACTCTACCTGTAGGGAGAAACCAATTAAAAAAACTCAATGTTAGAATCGGTGAAGAAGACACCGATTTTAATTAATCCAGTTCTGTTTTCTATTTTTTGTTTTCTCTATTACAATATGAAACTTATAAACAGAAAACATTATTTCTATTATATCTAAATTTTGAGATATTTTATCTATTTTTTTTAAACTTTGGATTTTTTTTTAATTGGTTCGTTCTACTCATGAAGAATCACAAGCTCTTTCTATTTTTCTCTCTTCTTTTCTAATATTTTTATAGACAAAAAAATCTCTTATATTTGAGCGCCAGATGTTTCCTTACTCCGTTTCTTTTCTTCTCCATTCTGCACCTCCATTCTTTTTTTCTATTTCCTCATTTTTTTTTTTTCTTAATTTTCTTAATTTGTAACTTAAGTTTCATGACTCAATTATCCGACAATTATTCGTTTCGCATCTGTAGTCGTGATTTATCCGCTTCGTATCTGTATCCGTTTAAGACGAATTAGTTTTAAACTTTTGACTTCCATTTATTCGTAGTTGGATTCATATCCACTCATTGAAAGACGGATACAAATTTAATATTAGCACTATCCGCTCTGATTATCTTCGTTTACATCCCTAAGTTATGTAACTAGTTACATATCAACAAGCCTGATTAACTACTATTTAAACTAATTACTAAGTTGTTGGCGGACTATTAGACTTTATTATGGATCATCTCTTAATTAATTAAGCTACACAACTACTTATATTAAGGGTATATTTACAATGGATAATATCAAGGTTCTAAATAGCGTTTATAGCGTCGTAGCGGGAAGGCTAAAAAAAAAGCTATAGCGAATAGCGTCGCTATAGCGGAAGCTATTCCAATAGCGTTTTTTTTTTTACATTTCGTATATTCAATATTTGTACTAAATATCAACATTATCTAAGGTCTCATAGAACAATAAATAACTCCAAAGTAATTAAGAAATTATAATATTCATATTGAACCCGTACAAAGTCCAAATTGCGGTTCAAATATCCATAGTAATATCATAAACTATCGATTTTTTCTATGAAAAATATCTTAAGTATCATGATTCATGACATAATCTATTTTTTTTTTCTATCAAATTTTAATTCCGGTTTGGACTTTTTTTCTATTCAAATTTCAATTTCTATTCCCAATTTCAAATTGATTTATTTGTAGCAAGTAGCAACAAATTCAATTTCGGTTTGAGATTTTTTTTATCTTAATTTAAAACCCATATAATTGCTTAAAAATAAATAAAAAAAAAAAAACTCATATTTATAGCGCAAATAGCGCTGTAGCGCCGCTATAGCGGCCGTAGCGCAATAGCGCATTTTGATGTCGTAGCGTAGCGTTTGGGGTCCAACAACGCTATAGCGCGCTATTTAGTAACACGGGAATAATATAGTAGTAGCACATGAAGTATTGCATTAAGTTTAAACTAAAAAACTAAAGATTTTATTCAAGCTTGAGTTTGAGAAAGATTTTGATAGGGTCTGTTGGAATTTTTTTATCAAAGGCAGTTCAAATAAGATGCTAGATAGTCAAATTAAGAATTAATTATTATTTGTCTTATTAGATAGTCAAGTTCAAAACTTCTATTGGAATCACATATTCTAATAAGACAAAAAAAATGGATTCACTATTATAGCACTCTAATCCAACAAATACTGAACTAAGCTAGCCGAATAGCTAATCCAAGAATAACCTATTTCTCAATCCAACACAACATACCCTATTACAAAGCTAGATGTTTTTTGTTCTAAATTCCGATTACGAATTAAAACAACTACTTTAGATCAGTCCCGAGTACATGTTTTTAATTAATTTAATGGTCATTTGTTTATGCACTCCTAGGTTACTTCCTATACTCCTTCCAATTCCTCTTCAGGGTCTTTTCAGTGTCATTCTCCTCTCCTTCCTTCAATTCATTTGATTTTTTTGAGTTGTCTGTTTGCTTTTGAGGAATACACGCAAAATAAGTAAGTATTAAGTAGAACAAAAAGCGCGAAAATCAAAAAAGAAAGGGTGAGGTTTAGGAAAATGAATTCAAGTTCCTTAGCTACTTTCTTTTCTTTACCTTTTCACTGCCAACTCAACGTTTTGCATACTATAATAGTGGATTTTGCAACACTCATTATTTTCTCAATAATAAATAAATGGCATAAAGATCTACGTACAAGTTTAGAAATGTATTCAATTTACGGAACTGATTGTGAGAGTGATTCAGATAACGAACCAAACCTGGTCAGAAGGGGTTTGCTATAACATCAAAATCACCCAGTCACTATGAAAGAAGTCCCCACTGGGGGTTGCTATTCTGTTGCTCTTACTCAATTTCAAGTACCTTGGATCCGTGCTAGAGCTCAACGTGGGACGACCCTTTATTTAGATGGAGTTATGTTCCACAGCTCTGTCCACAGATACTCTGTCACTTTGAAACGGACGTGCTATCTCCGTAACATGACAAGTGTTTTGATGCTTTTTATGTTTATCTAAGTAGCACTAAGTCCATGGCTACTAATTATAAAACCCATCTCACTCAGAATCCATCCAAAGGATTGAAACCAAAGGTCATCTTCTTACTTAGGAATTCATTGGTGTTGGATATGGTTGCGAACGAAACAAGGGGTTATCCACCCTCACTTATCAATAGTACCCCTACTTCCTTTGAATGAACTAGCCATGGCTCCATATATATAAAGAAGAAATGATAGTAGCTGCATGGGGTTTTTAATTTTATTTGTATTCTGAGAACAAGAAGTGCTTGTTTTGAAGTAGTCTCTCTTTCTTCCTGATAGAGAGTACGAGGTGGGGAGGAAAGAAGAGTGGGCGAGGGGCGACACATCATGTTACAAGCGACTTGAACAACCTCTCATCATTCATCCCGTATGAAGGTCTTGAGTCGCTTCAAATAGGTAAAGGTACCGGTATGGATATTCATCATATAGGCTCTTCTTCTTTTCAAATTGGCACTTATACAATCTACCTTCATGACATTTTACATGTACCTAACTTCACAAAAAATCTCTTAAGCCTCTCCAAATTATTACTTGATAATTCCTTACTCATTGAATTTTCTTCTCATATTTGCATTATCAAGGACCGCACAACCAAGCTCCCTCTTCTTCAAGCTAAGCTTCAACATGGTCTCTACTACATTTCCTTTTCATCTCCACTTCTCACTTCCTCTCCTCAAGCTTACCTTAGCGAACGTGTCTCCGCGGACCTTTGGCATGCCCGCCTTGGTCACCCCTCTACAACAACTACCCTTCATGTTTTCAATTCCTATAATTTACCTTACACATCAACAAAATTATCCTCTTGTCATGATTGTAGTGTTGCTAAGTGTCATAGATTGCCTTTAATGTTGAGTACTTCTTCTTCTAGTGCACCTCTTGAATTAGTACATTCGTATTTATGGGGGGGCCGCCCCGTTGCTATCAACAAATGGTTTTCGTTACTATGTGGTGTTTATTGATGATTTGACAAGATTTACATGGCTTTATTTTCTTACTTCTAAGGATGAAGTCACTCAAGTTTTCACCCGATTTCAAACCCAAGTAGAAAACCTACTCAACACAACAATAAAAACCCTTCGTACCGATGGTGGAACCGAGTTCAAACCTATCTCTAAAACTTTTCCTCAAATATTACACCAAACATCTTGCCCCTACACCCCCCAACAAAACGGTGTGGCGGAACGCAAACATCGTCACATTGTGGAACTTTCTCTAGCTACTATTAATCATGCCTCCATACCCTTAACCTTGTGGGATGAAGTTTTTGCAAGCATTGTTTACTTGATTAATCGACTCCCTACCGCCACCAATTCACCCTCTCCCTACTCACTCCTATTCCACAAAGAACCCGATTATGCTATGCTTCGCATTTTCGATTGTTTATGTTTCCTACTAACCCAACCTTATAACAATCACAAACTACAAAACCGATCCATTCCTTGTGTTTTTATTGGCTATGCCTCCTCCCAAAAGGGCTACAAATGTTGACATTTGCCTACTAATCGTATTTTCATTTCAAGACATGTTATATTTGATGAAGGAGTATTTCCATTTCAACACTCAAATGATGGAACTCAGTCCACTGCCGACTTCTCAATCTCTACTTTGCTTCCTCTGTGGCTCCCTCCTAATCCTGGCCCTTCAGCACAACCATCTGTTCAGCCCACTTCGGGTCCTCCTGCTGGATCTGACACTCCCAGGCCCTCAATTTCGGGCCTCTCTGTTCCACCTACAGCTAGGCCTGCGCACTCTCCAAGCCACCTCCTTCCTTTAGCTGGGCCGATTCATTCTACTTCAGCTGGGCCGATTCAATCCACTCCTTCAACTGGACCTTCGAATTCTACAAAAGGCATTCATGCTCCTGCTGGGCTACCGCAACTTAATCCATTCCCCATTTCCACCACTCCTTTCCAGTCTTCATCACAGCCTTCACAAACCGTAGCCCAAACTACTCCTCCAGTCAACAATAATTCTCTGCCTTCTACCTCAACTCACTCAATGATAACACGCACCAGAGATCAAACCAGAAAGCCTAGACTCTTTCCTGATCACGTTGCACTTATCACCACCTAAACTCCTTCTAGTGAACCTTCTTCCTTCACTCAAGCCCAAAACTTCCCTCAATGGCGCGATGCTATGGCTCATGAGAGTAATGCTTTAGCCCGAAACAAGACATGGACCCTCGTACCCCCACCCTCCAATCAGCACATAATCGGATGCAAGTGGGTTTATCGAATTAAACGACACGCGGATGGCTCAATTGAAAGGTACAAGGCACGTTTGGTAGCCAAAGGTTTTAATCAACAAGAGGGAATTTACTTTTTTGAGACCTTTAGCCCGGTCGTGAGGCCAACTACAATCCGACTTGTTCTAGCACTTGCTTTATCTCGTGGCTGGTCACTTAGACAATTGGACGTGCAAAATGCATTTTTGCATGGGGATCTCAATGCAACGGTTTCCATGCAACAACCTCCCGGATTCGTCGATCCCACATTTCCCGATCATGTGTGTCTTCTACCCAAAGCCCTTTACGGGTTGAAGCAATCTCCACGCGCTTGGTTTCATACTTTGAGTGCCGCCTTGCTTGATTACGGCTTTCTTGCATCTCAATATGATCCATCACTTTTTGTTTTTCACTCTCATGGCAAGACAATTGTGCTCCTCGTCTACGTTGACGACATTGTTGTCACGGGTAGCCATCCCGATCTCATCTTTTAGCTCATTCGGCATCTACAAAACCGCTTTGCACTTAAAGACCTTGGCCCCTTCACTTTTTCTTGGTATTGAAGTAACATCATCCTCACAGGGACTTCATTTGTCTCAACAGAACTACATACATGATCTACTTAAGAGAGCCAAAATGTAGGGTTCAAATCCGTGCGCCTCTCCTATGGCTACAAATTCACCTCTCTCCAAAAATGATGGTGATCCAATGGACGATCCTCATTTCTACCGATCCATTGTTGGTGCCCTCCAATATGCCACCATTACTCGCCCCGACATAGCCTTCTCCGTCAACAAAGTATCCCAATACATGCACAACCCCACCACCAACCATTGGGCTGCCGTCAAGAGGATTTTGCGTTATCTCAATGGGTCCTCTTCTCAAGGTCTTACTTTGCGCCCCGACAGCTCATTCTCTTTACACGCGTACTGTGATGCAGACTGGGTCGGCTGCCCTGATGACCGCCGGTCTACATCGGGCTTCTGCATCTATTTCGGATCCAACTTAATTTCCTGGAAAGAAACAGCCGACTGTTTCTCAGCACGGAGGCAGAGTATAGAAGTCTTGCAATCACAAGTGCAGAACTTATTTGGGTTCAATTTCTTCTTGCCGAACTTCATGTTTTTCTTTCCTCCCCAAGCAAGCAAGGGGAGGAAAGAAAAGTGGGTATGTGGGCTTCTTTCACTTTATTGATTTTTGGGATGACGACAGGTAACGGAAAGATAGAACGCGCAAAAGAGAGAAAAGATAAATGATAGAGGAAAGGCAGAAGGAGAAGGAATAGCGGGCAAAGAAGAGATATCCCGATTCCAATGCAACACGAATGGACCAATCCAAGACGTCGGAATGCTACCAGAATCGAAAGCTGCTTTTACCTTCCTTACACGATACCGAAATGGCTCAACGCCGACGACTAAAGGCTAGAAGACTGCTTCTACACCTACAACCCTCGCTCTAAACAAAGAAAGACAGAACGGACAAGAATTACTTTGACTCAAGCTACAAAGAGGATAGGCTCCTGGGGCTTCCACGCGGGTATAGCTAGAAAGAATAACATAAGGTTAGCGTGCTTCGTCTTGTCCTGTGGTAAAAGTAATAAAAGAAAACACTATAAGGAAGGGATGCACCCACAAAGAAAGCATAGGCGAGTAGTCATTTAACTCAATAGAAAGTGAAAGGATAACTTGAAAAGATAGAGGAATGGCTTGGGAGGAATTTCTTCCAATCCTAGCTTCTGAAAGAAGAGAAAAGATCAGACCTTATACCCCACCCCGACAGCGAAGACTTCGAATGAGAGATTGTCTGAACGGTTTCTCGCGTCACGCGGTTTAAGCACTAGCAGGACGGACGGTAGCCCCGGAAGCCCCTACCCCTATTTTAGAAGCAAGCAGCTTTCTTTACCGCTCAAGTAGAGATAACAGTGATCCAAGAAGAATGAAAGAAGGAAGTCTCCTAGCTCAATCAAGCCGTGGACCTCTCAGATTTTGACTAGAATTTACTCTACCCCGCTTGCTTGTTTCTTGCTAAAAAAAGAAGGAAATCTCTCTATATATGATAATATGAGCAGCCATCTAATAATCGTTGATAAAGAAAGGGCTAAAGGAAGTTAAAGAGTTCAATCAAAGAGTGTGTAGAGTAGTGAGGAAAATAAGTGCGGCTCAGTCAGAAGTGTTAGTAATAGCATGAAGTAAGTTGTCGGTTCCAAGAGAGCTTAAAAAGATCCGGTCACAAGGAGGAGTAGTAAAGAAAACCTTCCATCGCTGAGAGTCTGATTCCCTAGCTTTGCTTATGTTCTGCCTCATAGCTCTTTGAGTAGTAGGTGCTGAGAATCCCTGCCTCATCAGTCCATCAAGTTCATACAGTTCATAGGCCCTCGTACCATCAAAGGTTAGCTGTTTTCATCAAAGAGGAAGGAAGATAGAGGCCAGCCGAGAGGAAATAAATGTGCGACACCCAGCCCCATAGACTGGAGAATCAACAGGTGTGGGAATCACTCCGACTTCATGTCTTTGCCCTAGTATTAGTATGAGGGCTATTGGAGAGTGGAAGTCTTAGTTATCCCCGAGTGACTCCCGAAGGAGCAGCATCATATCTGAGTACCGAAATGCTTGTGTAAGAGACTAGGTTGCTTTTCCCTCTAGTTGAGGGGATTCCCGTCCTTCGTTGTCTCTTAGTTGCCGAAATTAACATGGATACTTATTATAGGCAATTTCTTATTCCGACGAATTCACGTAAGTGATATGATAGAAGAAAGAGAGCTTCTATAAAGCAATACCTGACTGCCGAGATCCTATATAACGATTTCCTATGAAGTGAAAATAAGCTAAATCCACTTATTTTAGAGTCTGATGCGAGCAAGAGAGGGCCCTTTCACTAGCTGGACTGACGAGGAGACTAGATAGGTGTTTTCTCAACCAATGCATGTTCTTCCTGGACTGATTCCTTTCTTCCGGAATAATATGTATGACTTTAGTGAGTAAGGAAATGCTCTTCGCAAGTGAGTCAATCACCAAGAATTGACTGAGTGAGTCATAGTCAAGTTATTTTTAGTAAGAATTAGAATGATAAGCGCGTTTCAAATATGAGGGTGGTATACCAAAAGGTCTAATTTGCTCTGTAAATCTTTCCGAGAGTCAATTTAAGTTTGCTTGGATAGGCGTGTAAAGCATTCATTGAAAGGCATAATGATGGTGAGAGGCCATACTTTTGCTTCGAAATCGACTGGGTTGTACTCACAAGACGTTGAGCAAGGATTAGCTGAAGTATCTTCTCCACCCAGCGAGTGATTGAACGTGGAGCGAGCCTATTCCATTGTGGGCCATAGCATGAGCGTCTGTCTGAAAATATGGTAAAAAGAGAACGAGTACTAATCTTTGATCTCGCAGGTAAGAACAAAGTCCGAACTGGCCTACTCTTCCCCGGGTGCAGGACAAAAAATAGCAGGCGCTGGCTTGGTTTACTTTACTAGTGCAATCCAAAAAGGGCAACTGGCTGAGCTATTCCAAGCGGACAAACAGCTCCAACTCAAGCTGGCTCTGGAACAACTGACTGAGCTATCTAATCAACTGTCCAAACTGGTAAAGGACAAGCTCTTTCTGGGTTGGCTTTAACTGCTTATCCCACTAGGCCTGCATGCCCAAGAGAGCTAGCACTTGAAAACTATTCGTCACAACTGGGCACTGGATAAGACTGTCCGGGAGCATAAGTTTTCTTTTTTGAACTAGCTGGGGCGGATGCTACTAGGACTGTGTCTTGCCTGGCTGTCCACTAGCTTGTTACAACTGCCCAAACTGAGTACAATTTCTAGCACAGTAATTTGATTGCAGTAATTCTCTTCTTGGAAAAGCAAGGAAGAGGATAAGCTCGGGCAAAGCAAACTGAGCTATTTCATTGAACTGGCAGGGTCGGGAGCTGGCTTGGAACCCACTAAACTAGTCATTTACTCAACACACCGGTTCGATAGATATGCGATAGTAAATAGATAAACTCTTGGCTTGGCTGCTCCAAGACAACTTTCCTACTTTCCAAAACTGGGGTTGGCTGTCCAAAAGTAGCTGGAGCCGGCTGACCTGTCTAGCATGTTTCAACTAATCCCGTAAAGAGCTAACTATACGTTCAACTAGTCCTGCTACTAGTCCACCTGAGCGATCTAACGATTCCACGGAGCTATTCATTCTGTTTCTGCTGTTTCAAACAGAGCCAACTGCGCTTGATACAACTGAGCGATCTGACTACCTAACAGAACTAAAAGACCTATCTACAGCTTTTCTTGCAGGTCTTCTTTCCTGTACTAACTAGGCCTAGCCTGCTTACCCCACACTTCTTTCCTAGAGGGCAAGTGACGAAGAGAATGGACAACCCAGTTCATAAGATGTAGGCTCGAGTGAGTATGTAAAGTACCTCGACTCGAGTGAGTAAGCAACTGCGTCGGCGTGGACTCCTTCCTATTAGAGGGGGCGAAATTCGATTTATTTATATGCTCTGG
>JAJGRX010000503.1:0-18921 GCA_025461125.1 Carex kokanica
CGCTTCATGATGTACCAACAAGCTGCTTTGCAGGGGGCACCGTCTTCGTATGGCCAAAGACCTTGCTGAGAAAACCGTGGCTCAGAGTGTTGGTGATTTGCTCAGAGCTCACTGCTGTTACCTTCCGTGGACCCACAGAGTCACACCTCGATTCCATGGTCGGACAAGCACTTTTCGGGGACGGCGCTGCTGCTCTCATAGTTGGAGCTGATCCCTTGCCAACAATTGAACGACCATTGTTCCAGCTAGTTTCGGCTTCACAAACAATCCTGCCCGACTCGGAGGGAGCCATAGACGGACACCTCCGCGAAGTGGGTCTGACCTTTCATCTCCTCAAGGATGTGCCAGGGCTCATCTCCAAGAACATCGAGAAGAGTCTCGTTGAGGCATTCACTCCTATCGGTACGTTTAATTATAAAAAAGAAGAAAGAGGAACTCTAAACCACTTAATTTCAATTAGATGCATTTATCACTTGTTTATGTCATGTCCCCTATAAGTAAGCATATATATCTGATAATTGCATGTACCTCTGGCAGGTATTAATGATTGGAACTCAATCTTCTGGGTAGCACACCCCGGAGGCCCGGCAATCTTGGACCAGGTTGAGGCCAAGCTTGAGTTGCACAAGGAAAAGATGTGTGCAACAAGGCAGGTGTTGAGCGAGTATGGTAACATGTCTAGTGCTTGTGTGTTGTTTATTTTGGACGAGATGAGAAGGCGATCAGCGGAAGAAGGCAAGGCGACCACTGGAGAGGGGCTCGAGTGGGGAGTGCTTTTTGGTTTTGGGCCTGGACTCACCGTCGAGACCGTTGTCTTGCATAGCGTTCCCATCACCGCCTCATAAGTCATAACAGAGAATCACATCGTCATGACTGAATTGGCGCAATTTAGCTTTGTCGTTTCGAAAAAAATTACTATTAGATACAAATTTATATATTGTATTCATGCTGATTGAGAATTACAGAGAGAAAAGTGATAAATAGATTATGTTTTTTTATTTCTTTTACAAACAATATTGTATTTTGTTTATTTATTTTACTGAAAAAATGTGAACAGTAATCTAGAAATTATGTTGCATTATGCTGCTTTATTTGTGAAATTTGAATGAATTTTGAAACATTAGTTTTAGCCTAGAATTGCCAATTCAAAATGTTGGTCCTCTTTTTCAGCCAAAATGAAACGGAAATAACATCTTGTACGTACTATAAGAAAATTTTAATAACAAATAAGAGTAATCCGGGAGAGAGGTTGTTTAATTCCTATGTTAACGCCATAAATGTCAATCCTGATTTCAATTTACATTAGAAAGAGTTTTTGTCATTAAGGATACATTGATCAAAGTCATCATCTGTAATTTGTATGACAAGGTCCGGCCACAGAGAATTACAAGAATACTAGTTAGTTCAACTAATACATTACTCAAGAGGAGCAAAACTCAACCCAACCGAGAATAAGAGGAGATAAAACTCAACTCAATAAATAAAATTTGTAATAACTCAATAATCTGATTACAAAATGACTTTGGATTGTTATATAGTCATATTCCTTTCTCTAGAAGCTACCTAGCAATTATTACAACTTTCAACTATTTTTTCTAATACCAAAATACACTTACTAATCTCCTAGAGACTCTAAAAAGACTCTCCTAGAAACCCACAAGTAAGCAGAATTCAAATACAATTTTGACCATATTTAAAACCCACTAACAACTCACAACCAACTAATTAATAACACACAGCCCAAAACTGACCATTTATCTTGACACGTCCTTTTGACTATGATACATTCATATTCTCGACAAATGTTTCCCGTAAAAGTTGTAGAGCTTGTTGTCAGCTTTCAACAGAATTTTGGATCAGCTGAATCGAAGCTCGTATGAAGAACTTATGGCCAAATATTTATTGATGTCGCAGACTTTTCCTTAAGCTATAGTTCCTTATAATTAATTAACACATAGTCCACGCAAAATTACCAATCAACTTAAGCACAGTCCAAAGTGCAATTACCATAACACTAGCTATAATATCCATAGATCATAGTATCCCCCAGCCCGAAGTGAACGGATCCACTTAAACTATTAAACTACGTATATTCAATAGATCATTAATGAACCGAGACAGGCCGAACTCAAACTAGTTAATTCTGGCTCGAGTCTGTGGCGAGTGTGCTTGTTTTAGCTCGGTCCACTAAAGAACGAGTTTATACTGATCGAGTCACGGGCTTATACCAAGTGGGCCATGAGCCACGAGCTTTTTTGTTAGCTTTAGATGGAAGAAGAGTTAAAAGGGCAATTAGCATATTTAACAAACTCCAATATATTGGAAGATATTATAAATTACATAGTTGCGTCCATGCAATATAGATATAAGAGTATAACTGTTTACGATAATGTATTTCATAGTAGTTTTTTTGCATAAAAGGAATTATATTAATAACAATTTTTTTGCCAAAACAAATTTTTTGTTTTCTCTGATATTTACTTCGTCTGGTACCGTAATAATTTTGGAAATATTAAACTTAATTAATTAGTCAATTAGTCAGAATGAATGTATTTGGGTTTCTTAGATACATTAAATGTTTAGGGTTTCTAGAATAATGTTGGGCTATGCAATTCATGTACTTGATATTTGTGTCATGTTTAATGATATTTATTTCTAGAGTATCTTAAAGGGCACCATATAACTTATAAATTGATATTTGTGCACGCTGTGCTTGTCTGATTTCATCAACTTTCGACATGACTAATGTTGTCAGATTGTACTGACAGTTTAATAATTTGGTTTTGGTTTGTAGGAAAAGAGACTGAGAGTTTTGATAAATTGACAAGGCATGGGTGGTGAGAATATATAAGAGAAAGATGGTAACTGGTAGGTTGTGTGGACGGTCAGATATCATGCCACGTTGGACTTCTTTGGGTCACATTAGTATTCTTACTAGACCTGGATGGCAAATGTACGTACTTGACCAGGATGGCAATGTAGTTAGAGATAGTAATTAAGTTAGTTGACCTGGGCTGGGTAGGTGTATATGCTTAAGGAGTGTTTCAAATTTGAAGAGACCCACCTACTTCTACCTGGGTAATGAGTATTCTTACTTGGACTTCTTTGGGTCACATGCCCTAACATTTAGAATAATTAATATTTCTGTGATGACCAAACAATGGTTCATTCTTACTTGGACTTCCGTACGAACAATCCAAATTGTGAATTATTGCACCAAGCAAAATTAACAACCTAGCTAATAGTCAAAATAGGTGAATTGAAGTAGTATTAAACGCAGAGACCGGCAACCTTCTCAAGTTTATGTTTTTTTATTTTTCTTTCTCTTTTTTATGTTTAGGACAATTTGTAGTTAAATTATTTTATGGATTTCTACTTTTCTAACTTTTATTATAATTTTTGTCGTTCCTTGTCTCTTAAAAATCAAAACGTATCATTATTTATCAAATTTGTAAATAAATTATGAGTTGGTCTAGTGGTACATTGTAATGTATGGACTCTTTTGTGCATTGAATCATAGACCGTTAAATTCAAAGTTCAAACAGTCGACTCGAACTTTTCAGCATGATCTCATTATTAAAAAAGTGTTGGAGGACCAAATTTACATTTTTTTTGAAATTTTTTTACTACTTTGAAGAATTTTTTAAATCACTGTTTAAATAATATATTTAAATAAAACAGTGATTTTAAAAAATTTAAAAATAGCAAAAAAATTCAAAAATATTTGGTCTCCAAGCATTTTAATATGTAAATCATGTGAAAGGTTCACATTAACTGTTTAAACTTTGAATATAACGGTTTATGATCCAATGCACAAAGTGGCTAATTTATTGCAATGTACCATATCCCCAACTAATAAACCATACTTCGTTCAATGAGTTTAGTAGGTTAAAAAATGGAAATAGATATATTTGTCGAGTTGGACTATCATGCTTTGAAAAATAAAGTGTCTGTTGTAATTTCCCGCTCATATTTTTCATTTTCAAAATTCAAACATGCATATTTGATTCAAAAAATTCAACATATTATCCATATTAAAATATGTTTGGAAACAAACTTTTACATTTTGGGCATTTCTTTGGTATAAGCTTGAAGGAAAGATTTCGATAAAAGAATTAAGTCCATGGCATGGATGATTGGTTGTACCAGGTACCAGAAAGATTTCAAGAATTGGTTTTCCACGCACCAGTACACCATTTGGCATATTCCCACGTGATGCATGTTACTTTCTCATTAAATGTATCTAAGCAAATTAATACGGACTGATCTCGAGGTGAATGCATGATACCCGGCATGCAATCTTAATTAAGGTACTAAACAAAAAATGATACCCATATCTTAAAATTCAAACTTCAGAATATAAAATTATTAGTGGACATTTCCTGAAGGGCTTAATAACAAAAGTGGACAGAAGAGGAACGTGTAGTGTGACGTGTCTCTTCAAGAGAAAATTTTATATTATTCGGCATTGTTTACTCAAAATTTCTTCCCATAAAATGATTTTTTAGTACTACGTTATCTATTGTAAAATATTAAACATCTATAAAATAACATATAGCGGATTTAAATAACACTATTACAGACACAATCAGTAAATACCATATCTGCTTAAATTTTAACAATTTTTTTTTTGTAAATTATTGTAGAGTCTAAATATTCAATAAAATATAAAAAAAAAGTAAAAAAAAAGTTATATTGATAACTAATTAAATTGTGTTGATCTTCATTATTTAGCTAGGTACATAGGTTAATTGTGTATGAAGTTTAATTCAATATAAAATCATTGACCATCCGTGGAGTGACTAAAAAGTATATCACTGAGTAAAAGAATTTCAAATTACAGAAATAATATTTTGCTGTTATCAAATAAATCTAGTCATCTATATATCCATCAAAAATATAGAATTACATCAGAATGCTATATAATTATTTACATATAGATGCAGAAAATTTTGTGTTTCTCTATTTGTCTAATAAAATATATTATATTTTAATAAAATACATTACAGAAGTAAAGAGTTTATTTTCATGAAATTAATTATTCAATCAATTTCTTAAATAGTTTAATATCAGCAGCTTGAAGCATTGCATTTCATAGTGATTTCCTAGAATTTAACTGTTATATATGATCACTATATTAATTAGACTTGATCATTCCGAGACGCAATAGCATTCCTATAGTGCATGACCGCTATAATTATTACTACTTAAATCTTTAGAAAATATTAATGGTTTAGATCTATTCCATCTGATTGGAAGGCCAGGATTAAAAAAAACACAATAGAACAATTGTTTTTGATCAAGTCCAAGCCCTCTGGCACAAATATCTCATCCACACACATCAAAACATATATATTAGAACTTCATTCTCTCCAACAACATGTCATATCCGTGAACAATATATACCAACGATCGAATCATATATAGTAAGGGACTTAGGGTGAAGTTATTCCAATTGCTCAAGTTAGAAAGCAAAACACCGAGTGCATGCATGCCAAGAAAGATGAATATATTGTATCTAATCTTCTTATGCAAATCATATATATATACTTGGATGCATGATTACTTGTCTTTCTAATCTTCTATATATTCAGAAGACTTAATTAGATTTAAATTAGAAGCTTCTAGGAGGAGTTTTACAAAACTGAAATTAAAGGTACCTGATGGGCATATATTGTATCATATATAAAAGTGTCCAGAATACACTACCAATGAATATAGGTAGTATATTGCCAAGATCAGCGAAATTTCCTCTGACAGCAGCCCATCCAACAAGTGCACTCATATTTTAATTGCTACACCGAGAAAAGCCTGTGGCTGCATTGTTAACAACATAATTTACTGACAGATCAGTGATATGATGTTGAATAGTCTGTTTGAATAATTAAAGAAATGTATATTTGTAAGTTGAGGTAAATTGAGTTGTTAGTGTTGGAATTGTATCCCATGGGATTGGTGTTCAAATGTCCAGTGTGATTTAGGGGGGGTGGGGTAGATGAGAATTAATGCGTCTTTTATTTATTTATTTTTTTAAGGTTGGAGGGTAATAGCCCGCCAACGTTTTGTATTGATAAGAAAATTATTTACAAGCCAGAAAGTCTGGATCAACTCAAGTTACATCAAAATTCATAGATTAAATAAAACACTAAGCAACGCGCAGTAAATGCTTGCGTGATTTCCTCTTTGCACCCTCGTCACTTTACCCACTTGGGACTCAACACAGTTGGTTCCACAATTGAATTTCCAATGTCGTATCAGTAATTAAAATTTCCACAATCTTGCTTTTGTGTGAGAAGAACCTCGTGTTCCTTTCTCGCCACAATGCCCACATGCCTGACGCCCATGTTGTATCCCAAAGAGGGCGATCTTGGCTATTCACTTGGAATCTATGCTTCCACCAAGTATCTTGCAGGTCCGTTAGGTTGGCATTCAGAATTGGCAAGTTGAAGTGCATCAATAGGCCTCTTCAAAACCGCTTTGCGAACTGACATGTCCATAGGAGGTGTGTACTCGTCTCTATATCCGAATTCCCACACAAGCCGCAGCCCACAGTCACTACGCACCCTCTTGCTATTAACACCTGCTGTGTCAAAATGATGTCTTGGAGGAGCAGCCACACAAAAGTCCTCACCTTAGTAGGAACCTTTAGTTTCCAGAGTTTCGCGTGGAAGGCACTGATGATTCCCGGGTTGTGCATGACTTGTTATGTTGAGGCAGTTTTGAATGAAATCGATGCTGTCCATTTCCAAACACTCGTGCCACTCTGGTCCACCACAGATATTGCATAGAAAGGTAGTAGTGGTGCTAATGATTTTAGAAAATAGGATGGTGTGTTGTCGATGCCTACCTGCGTGGCATTGTCAATGCCATGTAATAGTTGAATTGTTGCAGCCCACATCCCTTGTCTATCACTTTGTATTTTCCATAGCCATTTAATCATCAAAGCCGCATTTTGTGTTTCTAAGTCAATTCCTCCTATTCCCCTATTTCTTTTCATCAAACAGACCTTCTCCCAGTTAACCATGCAGTTAATCCCTTTGCAAGTCTCGTTCTCTTTCCAACAAAAGCTCCTTCACAATTTGTCAATATGCTTTATATGATTTTTGGGATTTTGAGAGCCTGCATAAAGTGCAATGTCATAGCCTGTAAGAACCGACTTTACCAGAGTCATTCTTCCCGCAAAGGATAGACAATTTGATTTCCACCCTACAGTCTCCGTTGTTCCTTTGTAATAAGAACATGAAAATCTTCCTTTCTTGGCTTCTGTACCGTTAACGGCAAGCCCAAATAGTGCATTAGTAATTCCGACTGCGGGCATCCCAGGATGTTTTGAATCACCGGAATTAGGTTAGAGGGGATGGATATTGCACTACAAGAATGGAATAATATTCGCGAGGGTAAAAAGTGACTATCTACGAGGATATACCGACAGAAAGATGTTTTTTTTTATTAGCAACGGGAGTATCCGCAAGGATATACCAATAGTATCTCTTGCTCTCTTGCGAATACTGTCCCATTCTTGTAGTGTTGGAACAAACGCGCTTTTCGCTTTATTTACTTTAATTTATCATACAGTTCACAAGGATGAAGAGCCATATCTTTACAGTATCTCATATTAAAATCAATGGATTTAAAATGAGGAAGGTTTTTCCATTAATTATAAAACTAAAATCTGATCTATTCAAGATTTTTTTTTTAATGGAATAGGCTATCTTGAAACAAATTCATTCGAAAAATCAAAATAACAAATAACAATATATATAAACGTCTTCACAGTAATTTGGCTCAATGTGAGAATTGAGAACAACTAGATCCATCGAGTGTGTTAATTAGAAAATTGACAGTTAAATTTTATTATTGACTAATTGTTATCAATTTAAATCAAATTTGATACATAAGTGAATTGACAGTTAAATTTTCATATCGCTGGATACAATTAGTCGCTTTCTTGTCAAAATTCTAATTTAGATGCTTTACAAAAGTAAATTCATGACGCATTAAGTGAACAAATACACAGATCGGATCGGTTTATATAATGACTAGGATTTAATCTGACCCGTCCAGAAGTGATAAGAAAATATTGTCATTTAACACCCAAATAAATACCCGGCTAAAAAAGATTAATTGTTACCAAACCACTGTCATGTCAAACCATATATGGTTTATAAATTACAATTTTTATATAGGTGTTGACCGTTGACCTCTTACCCTATATACACATGTACATTTAACCCCCCCCCCCCCCCCCCGCAAAACACATGTACACTGCATCTCTGCACGCTCTCTCTTTTCACGCTAAATCTCTCTCTCTCTTATAACATGGCAAATATCCAATCTCATCTAAATCTCCCCTTCTCTCTACCACTTCTAACAATAGCATTTGCCACCCTTTCCTCATCCTCTTCCTCTTAACCAACGGCGCAAATCTCGACACCTCCCGCCGAGCCCCCCTGCTCTTCCGGTCATTGGCCACTTGCACCTCCTCAAACCACCGATTCACCGTGCACTCCACCGCCTGACAACGACCTACGGCCCCCTTCTCCACCTCCGCTTCGGTTCCTCACTATGTATCGTTGCCAGTACAGCAGACCTCGCACGCGAATTCTTAAAGACCCACGATGCGGTCTTCACAAACCGTCCATCGACCGCTGCATCACGCCAATTCGCATACAATGATTTCGGCTTTGCCTTTGCACCGTTTGGCCCCGTATTGGCGTTCATGAAGAGGCTCTGCATGTCAGAGCTGCTCGGGTCGCAAACAGTAGCGGAGCTACGACCGGTGCGCAATGCAGAGCTGAGGAGCATGTTGAAGAGCATCATCGATAAAGCTCAACAAAACGAGGCCGTGAACTTGAGCAAGGAGATTATAAAGCTAACGAACAATGAGGTCACAAAAATGGCTGCCAGCACAGCAATAGGAAGCGAGACCGCGGAGGCGCGTGAGCTGGTGAAGAAGGTGGCAGAGATTATCGGGTCGTTCAACTTGGAGGATTTCATCGGAATATGTCGAGGGATGGATCTACAAGGGCTGGGGAAGAGGATGCGGAATGTGCACAGCCGGTTCGACAGGCTGTTGGAGGGGATAATGAGAGGAAAAGAGGATGGAGAAGAGACAGGGGAAGAAGAGCGATATGAAGGATTTGATCGACATATTGCTTGAGGTGGCAGCCGACGACAAAGCCGAGATTAAGCTCAGCAGAGAGAACATCAAGGGATTCATTATGGTATGTAACTATGCACACATTTTTCTCCTTTTCTTTTTACACAGAAAATCATCACCAACCTAGCTTATGTCAGAAACAAGTTCTAAGCTTAGTATTTGGTATGAAAAATCTAGTACCCAAGGAGTACAAACCATGTACTGGGTCGCTTTCTTTCAATCTCTAATTTATTTATTAATCTTGTTAAATTGTTACAGTCCATTAAAGATTTACTGCTAGGAATATTTAAATTCCTTCATTCAAAAATGTATATATGCATATTTCCAATTAACTTTCAATTATCAGTGTTCAGTTGAATTAGTGGATTTTTTTACCAAAGAATTAAAATTATTTTATTTTCCTGTATTGCCTTAATGCCCTAGTTAAATACAGCAGGCGGAATTTTTTAATATTTTTATAAGAAATTATTTACCAAATAAAATTCTAAAATTCACAATAATATTAAAGGTAGTTAATTTTCCTATTTTCCATCCATAATTAGGATCTCTTCACCGCCGGAACAGATTCATCGCAGCGACAATCGAATGGGCGCTGGCCGAACTGATCAACCACCACGATGCCCTTCAAAAGTTACGAGACGAGCTCGATCGTGTCGTTGGTAAAGACCGTCTAGTCGAAGAGACTGACCTGCCTAACCTGCCATACCTCAATGCAGCAATGAAAGAAGCCATGCGGCTTCATCCCGCCGCCACAATCTCGCACCGTCAATCTATCAAGGAGGTGACTGTCAATGGTTACACCATCCCGGCCGATACCACCCTTTTTGTAAACCTATGGTCGGTCAACAGGGACCCGAAATACTGGGTGGACCCGAACGAGTTCAAGCCCGAGCGGTTCCTTGAGGGACCGACTGCCGGGTTGGATGTTAGAGGACTAAACTTCCAGCTGCTGCCATTCGGCAGCGGCAGGAGGGGCTGCCCCGGTATGAACACCTTGCAATGCAAGCTGTACCAGTGGCGGTAGCCTGCACTAGTGCAGTGTTTCGATTGGAAACGTGAAAGGTGAAGGCGACATGGAGGACAGGGATCGGGTTGGTGAGTGCACGCGCACACCAGCTCGTTCTTCCTGTAGTTCCCCGCGGCAGCCGTTTCCGGCCGCGGACGATTCTACAGTTAGCTAGTAATTAAGCTCTTTGTATAAATGTGATTCTTAATTTCTTATTTGAAGGTTTCGAAGGATTGTGTTTAGTGTTGATAGGAAATATATGGTTATTTGAAGGTTGTACGTACTTTATTTATGAGATGGTGGGTGAGGTGTGTACAAAGGACAGGAGTCCTGTTGTAATTTTTATAATTCTACGATGAATAAATAAATGCTCTCTCAATCAAGATTTACTTTTCAAGTTCTATATATGCTACATAAAGATCTCTCAAGTTATACTTTTATGAGACGGTATGTTAGGCGTGTAGCCAATTCTCCCTAACAATTTCAATGAAGACATTGATTTGATATTTGTCATTTTAGTTAGCCAGGAATATGTTACAAAATTAATGTGACGGCTCTGTAAATTACTCTTATTGGACAATATATATAAATTCTTCTTAAAAAGAAAGGCGGTTTGTTTCCAGCAATCCAGCTACATCAACTATGGCCTATGGGACGCCAAACTCCACTTTGATAATTAATCAATTTAGTCAATTTAATTACCAAATTAAATCTCTTTTCAGGGTTGTATATATGTCCCAAATTAACAAAAGAGAAGAAAGAAATTGCAGTTTCGTTTTTGAGGATATGCATGCCAGAAAATTTGTGCCTTGTATATAACACAAGAATATTTTGTGGCCTCAATAATATGTGGTTAAACATTAATTCTAGACGTAACAATAACAATTTGGATGGGTGTCCTCCACAAATTAGGTATGCATGTTAGTAATTTTGTATTGCTATATACAGGATTAATTAACTTGTAATTTTTGAAGGTTTATTACTGCCTTTAGTTTAATGAATACTTTTGTACCAAAAAATAAACAGAGTTGCGTCGGAGAGAGAATCCAATATTCAGTAAACTCTTACTATCATGAAAAGCCTCTTTAGCAAAAAAAAAAAAAAAAAAAAAGGAATATAGAATATTAATGTATTATAATCATAGTAACAAATGAATAATTCGGGTTCGGTTCGGCAGGGTCAAAAATTCGTGATTCGGGAATAATTTGGGTATAATTCGGGAATGATTCGGAATTACAATACGAGACCTCAGTGTATATTTAATTCATTACCGATGATTCACTATATGAGATACTGCTTGTATTTGTCATAGAAAATCAGTAGTGTGGTAATATAGTAAAAAAGTATGATGTATTGTGGGGAACTGTGTAGAAAGGACTGGGTTTCACATGGGTTAATAAATGCAGAATGGGGAACTGTGCAGAAAGCACCAGGTTTTCCTAACAAAAGGCAAGAAAAATGCGAATAATTCGTAAAATTCGTTAAATTAGCAAATTATTCGTGAATAATTCGGAAAAAATCCGTTCAACCGAATTATACGTCGTTTCAATCGGCTCAGACTCAAATCCGTGTTATTCGCGAAAAACTCGCAAGTCATGTTACTATGATTATAATCATGCATGCACATAACCCATATTCACATAGGCCTTATTGGTCACATATTTTAAGGCTGGAAAAATTGGGCTTCAATTTTCATCCGGCTTCAGTGTCGAATTTATTTCAATTCAATTAGGCTGTCTTGTCTTTTGCTATTTTTTTTTTTTTCCTGTGTCCTATTAAATAGGAACATAATGGATAATTTTATTTTGTAATTGTAGTACCATGTCACAAGGTTTTAATTAAACAGACACTCTTTTCAAGTAGTTTTCCTATAAAAGGTAGTCCTTTCACTGACACTAGTAAGGCAGCACTGGAATGTTTGGCATTGAATACCTCCCTGTTAATTGAAAAAATGGCATGTATGAAAAATAAAATAAAAAAGGGATCAATTCTCCAATCTGACTTGAAGACCAAATCCAAATGAATATTAGGCCTTCTTCCAGTTCAAACATTTAATGAGGATAAAAGCATTTTTATACGTATGTTTCTTATTTAATAAGATTAATAGCACGAATTGAAATATGGCCAAAATTGTGTTTGAATTCTACTTGCTTGTAGATTTCTAGTAGAGTCTTTTTAGAGTCTGAAGGAGATTCGTAAGTGTATTTTTTATATTAGAAAAAAAAAGTTGAAAGTTGTAATAATTGTTAGGCAGCTTCACAAAGGAATATCACTACATAACAACCCAAAATTATTTTGTAATCAGATTATTGAGTTATTACGAAATTTATTTATTGAGTTGGGTTTTATTTCCTCTTATTCTCTGTTGGATAGAGCTTTGCTCCTCTTGAATGATGTATTAGTTGAACTACCTAGTGTCCTTATAATTCTCTGTGGCCAGACCGTGTCATACAAATTACAGAAGATGACATCAGTAAATTTATCCTTAATGACCACAACTCTTTCTAATGTTTTGAAAGACTAAGAGATGTAAATTGAAATCAGGATTGATATTTATGGCGTTAACATAGGAATTAAACAACTTCTCTCCCGGATTACTCTTATTCTTTATTAAAATTTTCTTATAGTACAAGATGTTATTTCCGTTTCATTTTGGCTGAAAAAGAGGACCAACCTTTTGAATTGGCAATTCTAGGAAAAAACTAATCTTTCAAATTTCATTCAAATTTCAGAAAAGCAGCATAATGCAACATAATTTGTAGATAACTGTTCACATTTTTTCAGTAAAATAAATAAACAAAATACAATATTGTTTGTAAAAGAAATAAATTTTAAAAAAAAAACATAATCTATTTATCACTTTTCTCTCTAAAATTCTCAATGAGCATGAATACAATATATAAATTTGTATCTAATAGTAATTTTGTTTAGAAACGACATAGCTAAATTGGGCCAATTCAGTCGTGAAGATGTGATTCTCTGTTATGACTTCTGACTTATGAGGTGGTGATGGGAACGCTATGCAAGACAACGGTCTCGACAGTGAGTCCAGGCCCAAAACCAAAACGCACTCCCCACTCAAGCCCCTCCCCAGTGGTCGCCTTGCCTTCTTCCGCTGATCGCCTTCTTCCCCAGTATGGTAGCCGGTCCTTGTGCACGCTGTGCTTGTCTGATTTCATCAACATTCGACATGATTAGTGTTGTTAGATTGTACTACAACAGAAATGACAGTTTAATAATTTGGTTTTGGTTTGTAGGAAAAGAGACTGAGAGTTTTGATAAATTGACAAGGCATGGGTGGTGAGAATATATAAGAGAAAGATGGTAACTGGTAGGTTGTGTGGTCGGTCAGATATCATGCCACGTTGGACTTCTTTGGGTCACATTTGAAGAGACCCACCTACCTCTACCTGGGCAATGAGTATTCTTACTTGGGACTTCTTTGGGTCAGATGCCCAACAATAATTTAGAATAATTAATATTTCTATGATGACCAAACAATGGTTCATTCCTTTTCAAACAAAGACGCTAGCTGATGATTACTTCCGTAAGAACAATCCAACAACTTTCTTTCAAGTGTTACGTTGTGGTCAATTAATTCTTCAAATTGTGAATTATTGCACCAACAAAACAACCTAGCTAATAGTCAAATTAGGCGAATTGAAGAAGTATTAAACGCAGAGACCGGCAACCTTCTCAAGGTTATGTTTTTTTTTTTTTTCTCTTTTTTATGGTTGGACAATTATTTTATGGATTTCTACTTTTCTAACTTTTATTTATAACTTTTGTCGTTTCCATCTCTTAAAAATTAAAATGTGTCATTATTTATCAAATTTGTAAATAAATTATGAGTTGAGCTATGGTACATTGTAATATATGGACTCTTTTGCATTGAATCATAAACCGTTAAATTCAAAGTTCAAACAATCGACTCGAACCTTTCAGCATGATTTCATTATTAAAAATGTGTTGGAGACCAAATTTTACATTTTTTTTGAAAGTTTTACTACTTTTGAAAAACTTTTTAAATGTCTCAATTTTTTGTGCCTCCATTTTACTGGAATCATTCAAATAAGATGAGAGTTCAAATGTCTTCATTTTTTGTGTCTCCATCATGCCTACATTTTTGAAAACTTTAATAACTCAAAGTTTAAAACTTAAACGTCAAAATAAAACCGTTTGATGTGATCTATATTATTTTCTCTATGTACTCATAAAAAATTATCACATTTCAATTTTGTATGTCTGTGAATCAATATGTTAAAAAATCAACGTCTAGAAATTATCCAAATTAGTACGTTATTAGTACGTTTTTTACAAGCTATTGATGACAAACCACCTCAATGATGGTACGGTTCTGTCTTTAATGTCACCTCTCCTCCAATGTCAATTCATTCCAATCACCCAAATTGAGATAAAATGTAATCTGAAACTTGGGTTCCAATTTCAGTTTTACAGAGTGCTGCAAGTCAGAAGTGAAATATTCATACAAGGGTTGGTGGTTCAAAATAACCCACCAACAACGACTTGTGTTGCTGTCTGATTTGTTAGTATTATGTATTGGACTAGAGCGCGTAGTAAGTTTTAACTCATTTCCTTTTCTAGTAACGAAGCAACAAGGAACCATGCATATATAGGATTTTGGTATTGTACGCGGACCTTTAGTAAACCATACACATGCCTGTCATATATTCAAATTTGTCACACTCTTTCCAATTACACACCTACTACTTAAGGCAACTCTCACAGACCGCCAGTCCAAGTGCAACTAACTTTTTGGACCGACTCTCTTTTCACTTAATCTATAATCCTGTCCTCGTTTCTCCTCTGCTCACAATTCCACAAGACTTATCTTGCTTTAATTAGTTTACCAACAGAGCCTCCTGATTAATTAGCCAAGAACAAGAAACCTATAACCTTTGCCAAGCCTTACATTCTTTCCAAGACAAATTATTGACATGGCAAGACTCGAAGAAATCAGACAGGCACAGCGTGCTTTGGGTCCAGCCACCATACTGGCAATAGGTACTGCCACACCGGCCAACTGCATTTACCAGGCAGATTATCCTGATTACTACTTCCGTATCACAAAGAGCGAACATATGACTGAGCTCAAGGAGAAGTTCAAGCGCATGTGTAAGTGATTTTGCTAGTTTATATAACAAAACATTTTAATTTAGATCATCATCTATCATAATTTAGATTTTTTCCTTACTAACAAGACATGCAATGTTATTATTTATTGTCTTGCAGGCGACAAATCCATGATAAAGAAAAGATACATGTTATGTATGTGGGCCTGATTTTAGGATTATGCGGGGGGTGGCAGAGGGGCGGCAGCCCCCTGCGAGCGGTGTCTGAGGTTTCGAGAAGTCAATTGCATATGAATCATTTTAATTCCTATGTTAACGCCATAAATGTCAATCCTGATTTCAATTTACATTAGAAAGAGTTTTGGTCATTAAGGATACATTGATCAAAGTCATCTTCTGTAATTTGTATGACAAGGTCCGGCCACAGAGAATTACAAGAACACTAGTTAGTTCAACTAATAATTACTCAAGAGGAGCAAAGCTCAACCCAACCGAGAATAAGAGGAGATAAAACTCAACTCAATAAATAAAATTTGTAATAACTCAATAATCTGATTACAAAATGACTTTGGGTTGTTATATAGTCATATTCCTTTCTCTAGAAGCTACCTAGCAATTATTACAACTTTCAACTATTTTTTCTAATACCAAAATACACTTACTAATCTCCTAGAGACTCTAAAAAGACTCTCCTAGAAACCCACAAGTAAGCAGAATTCAAATACAATTTTGACCATATTTAAAACCCACTAACAACTCACAACCAACTAATTAATAACACACAGCCCAAAACTGACCATTTATCTTGACACGTCCTTTTGACTATGATACATTCATATTCTCGACAAATGTTTCTCGTAAAAGTTGCAGAGCTTGTTGTCAACTTTCAACAGAATTTTGGATCAACTGAATCGGAGCTCGTATGAAGAACTTATGGCCAAAATTCGGCCAAATATTTATTGATGTCGCAGACTTTTCCTTAAGCTATAGTTACTTATAATTAATTAACACATAGTCCACGCAAAATTACCAATCAACTTAAGCACAGTCCAAAGTGCAATTACCATAACACTAGCTATAACATCTATAGATCATAGTATCCCCCAATCCGAAGTGAACGGATCCAGTTAAACTATTAAATTACGTATATTCAATAGATCATTAATGAACCGAGCCAGGCCTAACTCAAACTAGTTAATTCTGGCTCGAGTCTGTGGCGAGTGTGCTTGTTTTAGCTCGGTCCACTAACGAACGAGTTTATACTGATCGAGTCACGGGCTTATACCAAGTGGGCCATGAGCCACGAGCTTTTTTGTTAGCTTTAGATGGAAGAAGAGTTAAAAGGGCAATTAGCATATTTAACAAACTCCAATATATTGGAAGATATTATAAAGGGAGGGCCTAACCTTCCCCCACCATCCATCCCCCACTTTTCCCCCAACTGAAAATAAGTAGGGGACCACAGTAAAACAGTTGAAATAAGTAGGGACCACAGTAAACCGTTTGAAATAAGTAGGGACCACAGCATTACAGGCAGGGGATTGCGCCGAGTATTGACCATTGTAAACTGAAGTATTCATCCGGGTAAAAAAAAGTACTCATCCTTGAGAAATAACTATATAAGGAAACATTACCACCCACTTTGACACGTTTTTAGAGGTGGTTTTTTTTTTGTACGTTCACTCTACTAATTTCCCGACGATCTGTGAGGAATTTTCAAATCTAAAACCACGAGAGTCTTCTACACATTTTCTCTTTCAAATAAGATCCATGATGACATACTTTCGAGTTGTCCGTTAAGCAAGTATTCACCCTCGTCATGCAAGTATTCATTATCATTGAACAAGTATTCATCCTAGTCACCTAAGAAAAAATTACGAGGATATGGCAGGACCGCACAACCGCTAAGTACCGAAATGTATTCACCCTTAACAGAGTTGTATTGACCAATGTAAATGAAGGTACTCATTTCTGAGGTACAATTATATATGGAAACATTATGACACTATTTAACCTCAATGATACAAACGGATGAATACTTATGCAAAAATGGATGAATACTTATGGAAAATGAATACTTATGAAGAAACATTTATTAATCCAATTATGGTGCAAATGATGAATACTTATTAAGAGAAGGATGATACAACATATCAACCTATTTACAAACACGAAACTACGAAAAATCACTTGAAAATTAAAAAAATACAGTAACTGTTTTAATATCACATCACATGAAACATTATAAGGAACCCAAAAGCTGAACAAATATTGGAACCTCTCAAATTAATGTTTCTCTATTCACCAAAAAAAAAAAAAAAAATAAGAGAATTAATTCTTTGATATATCAAATCACATCCAACAATCCTATAAATAACCGAAAAGCTGAACAATATTTCATCCAATAAGGAACCGATATTGGAACCTCTCAAATTAACACACCACCGCCAGAAGTAATCATGAGCTCTCAAATTTACACTCATTCTATCATCAATGAGGAAACGAAACGCACGAGAAGACGCTCAGCACTTATCATTTCCTACAAAAATTTAACACATTAAAATCTTGTTAGTTATTATGCATAAACTGTAACAAGTATTCATCCATTAAACATGTAAATATTCATCCAATAAGAACAGTCTTACTAACTAAAAAAAAAGGTATTACTACACATTGACAACAGGAGGTATTCATTCTGTCGTACTAAGTATTCATCCATAATGAAACAAGTATTCATCCTGTCTAACATAATTCATCCCTAATGTAACAAGTATTCATCCTGTCAAACACAGTATCCATCCAACGGATTAAAAATTTGATATAATATTATACCTGAGTAAAATCCAACGGACATTCCGCGTCAGACAATCTACACAGCGCAATAGAAAAATCGAACAATACTGAAGATTGCTGAGGTGTTGCCATCCAAGATAGTGGAACATCCATCCAGGACTCTTGTCCTGTATTTTGCTAAACACAAGAAATTTTATAAAGTAAGGTTTTCATACATAATACAATTAATTAAAAAATGAAATTATAAAGTAACATATGCTTACCAAGCCTCCATGAAAGAAAGTACTTCACCCAGTGGATATTGACATGAGGCTCAAGGTAGAACTGGTTGGTTGAAGGGCTAAGGGAGTTATACATCTGAATTTTTTTATTTTTCAAATCAAACGCTGCTAATATCACAGTGGTTTCGACCAACTAATGGTACAAAAACCATCTGGATTTCTCAAACTGAGGTGAGAATAACTCCTTTTGACGGCGGAACAACAATTCCATTGAATTGAATGGTGCCATTTCCTACAATATTACAATAATTAAAAAAAAGCAAACTAATAATTCATCTGTCATCAATAGTACTGCAAAGTATTTATCCAAGACCAACACAAGTATTAACACATTAAAACAAAAGTATTCACCTAATGTACACCTCCTGTACACCTAATGTACAAAGTATTCATCCATTAAACCCAAAGTAGTCATAAGCAAGTAATTCCAAGTGTTCATCCAAATAAACACAAGTATTGACACTTTAACACCAAAGTATGCACCCACCAATATAGACTATTCCAAAAAACAGTAATGCATCAAATTGAAAAAAATACTTTTAATAGTTTTAGATACTTACAAGAACGTCATTGAGAATATAAAACCAT